>JAUBOC010000138.1:9386168-9397438 GCA_032275365.1 Anablepsoides cearensis | reverse complement strand
AAGATAAGATAAGATAAGATAAGATAAGATAAGATAAGATAAGATAAGATAAGATAAGATAAGATAAGACTTTATTGATCCCACAATGTGGAAATTTGCACGTTTATTAAATCACATGTACAACTCTAGTAGAGCCATGGCAATGTCTGAAGTAATAGCAAGTATATTTCTGAAAAGCCGCCGCAGTCAGTAGTGTTTTGCAGGTCACAGAGCAAAAACTCAATAATAACCCAGAATTATTTTGTAATTCAAGTAGTCACAGAGAAAACCAGAGCTCTTCCCATTGGTCCTACTTTCAGGCTTTAGGAAATGTAAAAAGCAACAAAGTCCTCTATGGGAAATAGGACATGAAAGAGCGGCTCCAAGAGTTGACCCACGAGGCTGGAGTTCAAGTCCTGACCTAAATGCAACCCTTGTTTATCTTGTTGGAGGAGTTTAGGACACAGAGGAATGAAGACAGAGCTGCGTTAGGAGGGCTATCCTACAAACTCAAACCCTTTTATATGCAGAGGAATAAGACGGTATTCAGTAGAGATTTAGAGATTCAGTAGATCTGGAACATATGAAGTTTGAGTCCTCTAATGAGGTGTCTTATTAAACTTCTGGAAAATGTTTCATTCTGACTTTCACACTGCCTTTAACGTTTAACTGTCTTTTCACAGCGACAGGCTGTAGTGCCTTCTGTAAAATCCCCTTGTCCCGACTAGTTCATTTCCTTTGTCTCATCCCTTGCTCAGTAGTGCTTACAACATTCTTCAAGTTAAATGTGTTTGGAGCTCCTGCCCACTCAAGCACATGCGGGCCAGCACCACTGGATTAGTTATTTTGTTTTAACAGCTGCTCCACAACCATTTACAAGCTAGTTTATTGACTTTTAAACAGAAAATTGACTCTAAGCATATTTGCAACACCACTGGTCCAGCTATTCCATGGCTAACAATCAAGTTTGGGAATAAAACTCTGTGTTTTCTTGGATCTGGAATTAAGCCATACCGTTATGTGATTTTAAAAATGCATCCAGCTCAGTCCTCTGAACAAAGAAGCCATGCTGTAAACCTAAACCTTTAGACACTTCCTATATCAATATAGTTGCACATTAGGCTTTATTTTCAGGAAGTGTAATATTAGAGAAGAGGGCATTTTATTTATAACCACTTGTGTATGCTACACATAAATATGCTCCTACAGGCTGATGTCAGCATGTTAGGTTGCTAAACTAAAGCCAGCAGGGCATAAAGCATAAATAAATTTGCAGGCTTAGTACCTTATCAGCATTCTAGTCCATTTTAATCTCCTTAAATTTCAGATTTATTCTTACCTCAATAATATAGTCATTCCCGTCCTTGCCACAGATGGCCTTGACAGCACAGATATCCAGCCCTCCAAAGATCTCTGAGCAGGTATCAACCCACTGCTTATACCTGTTGCAAAGACAAAAATGTGTTGGTGAGGAAAGTAAAACAAATTCTTTGTGCTTTTTTTAAAAAAAATTATACAGAGCCACAAATTTACTTTGCTGCATTAAGACACCAAACCAAAGATTTCTTTCCTCACACACAAACTCAACACTGATATTGATTCATGCATCTGTTCAGTACAGCGTGTGAGTGCAACTGTTGCTTTAAAGGTCATTCGTCCTGACAGTAAACCGTGTTCGAGTCTTTTATCCTGCCCAAGGTTGCTTTGCTTTTCTGGGAGACAGCACAGAATCAAAGTGGAGCCAAATTAAATCAATACTGGCCTAAAGGATCCTGTCATTGTGCTGTTGTAGGTGATCCACTTTTCACTGTACTCTCACATTTACCAAATAAATTGAATTTGCGTCACGGTTGTAGCTTTCACACTGCAGAACCGTTTACTGAATTATTTTTTCATCATGCATCATGATGAACGAGACATACTTTGAGGAAAAGTTATAAATCTTTCTTTTATCAGAGCTTGTAGTGGCTTGAGTGTCTTTTGGAATCGTAACAATAGAAACGTGCTAAATGCTGTTGGAGAAATCAGACATTAAATGTAAAAAAAAAAGCTACACATCACACTAACTTTCCTGTTCTGTTCATTAGGTGACCAATAATAATAATAAAAACATGATAATATGATTTGGAACCCAGAACCCCGAGCTTTCCAGTTGTTTTAATAAAAATCACTTTCATAAAAATTCAAAATCAAATCACTTTAATCTTTTTCCATCAACACTAAAAGAGGATCATTAAAAAAGTACAAGCTGAAAGATGCATAATTCCATCCCAAACATCAGCTGAATCCCTGACATCTGCATGTTTACCAATGTGACCTGGTTTCAGCCACATAAATCCCCTGATTGGGTTCGTAATAAAGAGTGTCTCGCCAGACCAGTTAGAGCATCCCAAACGCAGAAGCAGCACTCACTTGTCAGTCATGGCTACTTGTTCCAACATGGCAGATCCGGTGTTGCTTTTCCAATTACCAGAGATGGATGTTCGCCTGCAGAAGAAGAGGAAATTGTGCATTAAATTAGTGCAGACTCAAGCTTTCACCTTGGGAGTTTTCAGTACAGTTAATTCACGTCAAACTGTGGTTGATGAGATTCTGAGGAGAAGTTGGCTCAGAAAAAGCTGAGGTAGTCAATAAACAGGGCTGCAGATCAATACATTGTCTTATGGCTTTTCTTTTAAGGTGATATCACAGGTTTAACCTAAAATAGTTGGAGAACTTGCAAAATTATTAACTTATACATATAGTCTTCCACAAAACACCCTAATGAACACAAACACACTTACATGTAAGCCTTATAGTCTGTGCCAATTTTCTGGACCCTGATGTCATATTTGGCATCTACAAATGGCTCTGTAGTACAGTAGGTTTGAGTGATGGCCACAACACTGGCGATATCCTGGAAGTCACTCACGTTATCCACTTTAACCTTAATAAATCACAAGAAAATATAGTTAATGTAAAAGTAATTACAGTATTTCATACTTTTAAAACTAAACGGATGCTGGAAAAATGATATTTTAAAGCTAGAGTCCTGAGGTCTGGCTTTGTCTATACTTTTAAACTTCAGTAATGAGTTCTGACCTTAAATATAGTAAATATTCTAATTAATGAATACAGTTTCTTGTATATCTGGCAGTTTGTTTAACAAATGGCATTATTGTTCCAGCATTCCAGTACCTTTCCCATTCCAGAGTGAGCATGCCCAATCTTCACCACAACTGGGAAACTTGGTGTTGTAATCTGTAAAACAAACAAATAAGCATACACTGATTAATAAATGACACATCATGTTGAACTTATAGAAATGAATTCACTTCCAGAGAAAAATGGAAACTATCTTGAGATATTTTATGATAATGAACCTGGCATACAGGTGCTTGTCGAACAAACAGTGTTTCACTTAATATACTTGATGTTTGATTTTTGTATAAACTCGATCACTAAACACTGTTTTAAAAGTGACCAATAAGAGATTCATGGGTGAAGTGATGAAGGGCTTCAAAAGAGGACGAAGGAAGAGGCTGAGGATGCCAGCTTTTTCTCCCCCCTGAATTTTAGGAGGCTGTCCTTAAATTGTTGAGCACATAAGAGGCTCCCTGTGTGCGACCCTCTCAGCATTCAAGGCCAGAGTGAGAGGGGATCTAACTATTGTAAGACTCTCTGTGTGTTGTCTGCAGAGAGGAGGAGAAAGAAAGAAAGAAAGAAGGAAAAGAAGAGGCAGCAGCAGCCTTCAACTCCAGTTATTTGCTGAAGCTTGAATCCCAGAGTTGCACTTTAAACTTATGAAAACATTTCCATCCGCAGTCGCCTCTCAGCTCTGCAGAGCTCGCCCCTTCTGCGTCGACCTTGCCGCCTCATCCGCCACGCACCCCCTCCTCCGCCAGTCGACCCGAGCGGCCTTCCTTTCAACTCGACGGGACGAGGAGAGGCTGCAGAGTGCTCATCAAGTGGCGAGGCAGTCAGAGGTAGCCTGAGCCACCATGGCCGTGTCCCAGGAGCGGAGCGTGCGTCTGGGGCTGTGGATGCTCCTTTTGCTTGGAGCGGGCATGGAGGAAGCTGTGGAGGGATGCACCTGCCACCCGGCACACCCACAGCAGCTCTTCTGCAGCGCCGAGATCGGTGAGAGACGCCGTTCACTTTTACAGTGATATTAAAATGATGGGAATTATATAAGCTGCAGGTCTGAATAATAGCAACTGTGAGCAGATTGATTCCTTCAAAGTGGCAGGAATTTGCTTCTGTCTTTGTTGATGAGCTAATCTTTTCTCTTATTGATCGACTTAATTTGATCAGTGAAGGTGTTAAAGACCAAATCCATACAGTAAACCAAGTCTGACAAGAATTAACCAACCTAGCTCAACCATTCAGGCAGCAGAAACAGTTTGGGTTGTGTTTCTGCTTTTATTTAGGGTTCTTTGTGAAATTTAACCATAATAGCAAACTTACTGATTGATAAATGTGTTTGTTTGGGGGAAAAAAAAATTATAGCTTTAATATGATCTGTATCACTGCAAAAAATGTCTTTCTAACCAAGTTTTAAAATCTTATATCCAGCCAAAAAATCTTTTTGATCTTGTTTTGAGACTGATTTACTAAACAGGAACTGATTGTGTAAGGATATTAATCTTGTTTTCAGAATGTGTAAGATTATTTGTCTTGTTGGCCTGAAAATTTGACTCAAATTGAGTCAAAAATTTCTGCCAATGGAGTAAGAAAATTTAACTTGGTAAGATTCTTGAAATACTTGATTTGACTCAATGTTTTCTTATTTCAAGAATCTTACCAAGTAAACTTTTTTAAAAGTCCTTTTCAAAAGTCAGGTGTAATAATTTAGCATTTTCTTCTTCTCACACAAATAACCCTTGATCAGGCATAAACACAGCCTACATTCTGTCCAGTCCTCCCCCTCTCCACCATCTTTTTTTTTGTCTAAGCATAAGCCAAAACCAACACTCTGCTTTGACTCTGAGTACTTGGCTCTGGACTGTAGAAAGCTGGAGTATGTGCTTCTGTCAAAGGTTACACTCCAGCAGGGGTGCAAGGGAAGGGAAGAGGAAAGAAATTGCTTTTTCTCAGTCTTGTTTTAAGGTTAGAGGGTAAGCTCTTTTGAAAGTGCTTTGAAAATGGGTCTTGTCTGTGTGAAATGGAGTAAGAAAGCGGTTTTTATAAGCACTAAGTCTAAAAACAAGGGAAATCTGGGTCAACGGAAAGCACTGACTGTCTGTGGGACGATGTTTTCGTGGTGGTATTTTACACATGAGATCTATGTGTGAACAAAAAACAAGAGACGAGGGCCCTGCAAATGGACATGTTTTTAAATAGGTATGTTTGCAAAGAAAGGAGAGAGGTGGAGCTAATCTGATCTCAGCTGTTTAAGCTTTGTAATCTTCAGCTGGTAGTTTGAATCTTATTATCAAATGTCTCGTCTGGTTGTGTAACATTACATGAGTGACAAAACAAGCTGCTTATGACACCAGAGTTTTGTCGTTTTATTATTCTGGGGTTACTTTGTCTCCAGCATTCAAAACTAAAGTATTTTTTCCCCCAACAGTCTTATGAAGCGATAAAGCACATTTGCAAACAACTCAGCCAAACATAGATCGATGTAAACCACTAGCACAAAATTTATATAATTATATATTCACAGGCTGAGTCTATTAGCCTTCACATTGTTTTTGTTTTGTTTTTTCTTTAGAGGCAACTCTGGTCAAATCATCACATAAGTGATTATAAACTATGAAGCATGAAACTGCAATTACCCTTTATGCTGAAAATAGTCATATTAGTTTGCACACAAAAGACAGAAATGTGCTTTTAAAGTGTTAAAAATGCTGTTTTACATATTTCTTCACTAACTTGGAGATACTACTGTGCAGCAAATCCTCTAATTATTTTGGACTTGAACAAGAATGAACACGAGAACGTGGTAAACCTAAAAACCTGTGAGACTTGTGTCTGGAGGAGAGCGATTACAGATTGAAAGGTTTACTTTCTGCAATGGAAAGGCCTGCAAAATCCCAAGTGACAGCTGCATTTAAAAAAAAAAGAAAACTGAACGTAATTCTAAATGTAAGCCTTCCCAGGTGACAGCGTTACGTTTCACTGTTTACATTTAGTCAGAAATTCCTTTGTAGAAGAGTGTCCTGCTATATTTGGGAGGTTTGCTAAAACTCTTATCAAATCACTTTCAATCTTTCAACAAATATTTAAACTCAAGGGATGAATCAGTGCTGTCTTTCAATAACAAGCCTAGCTAAAAAATAAAGAAAAATAATGTCAAATTTTGTCTAATTTTAGACCATTTTTTTATGCCTCTTGTAAAACAAATTAGTTTAATTTATAAAAAAGTACCTAAGTCATTTCAGTTAAAATGTTACTAAATTTCAAATTTGTTTCACAAGATTTTAAAATATGAAGCAAGAATCTAATCAAAAGTGACACATCAGGGCCTTCAGTTAATAAATTTGTTCACCAAAGCCGCATCAGAAAAGATCTCTGTGAAAAAGGTAGCTGTCAAAAGTAAATTCTAAAAAAAATAAAATAAATAAAAAGCATGTAATAAATAAACAGGCATCGTAAAGTCTACAATAAGGTGATTGGGAATTTAATTCTTGTAGCTCAAGTTAGCCTTTACTTTTGGACATTACTGTAGTTTTGTAATTTTATTATTTTTTGTATAGGTAGGACATGATTAGAAGAATTAAACTAATAATACATTGATGTGATCTTGTAATAAGATCTGTTTGCATAAAAAAACTATAAAGTGCATCAAAGTTTTCAGCAAGTTTTTGTTCCAACGCTGAGCGATAACAAACATCCTGGACGGGTCGATTTGACCTCAGGATCTTTTATATTTGCGTGCCAGCTTGGAGGATTTTATTTGTTTTGGTCTGAAATGAAGGAATCCACCTCTGAATAACCAGTTCGTCCCTTTTCAAGTAGAACACAACTCTCTAGTCTTTCTAGGACCATGAATACCAAAGTCTCCATTTTGTTAGTTTAGGTATTTCAAAGAAAATCCGTCTCTCGTTGGTGTCTGTGGTTACACTGTCCCGGTTGTTTTTCAGGGTCCAGGCTGGGGGTGGCCTGAAGTTGACCTGACAGTGCTGTCAGAGTCAATGAGCTCCATGAATAAAGCTGTATATCTGAGTAATATCCCCATGTGTGCACAAATCTTGGATGATTCCCTGCTTAGGATTTGTGTGTTTGACATTGTGTGTGTGTGTGTGTGTGTGTTTGCTGGAGGAGGGCCAGTCCATGCCAACACAGCCTACTCCATCTCTCTCTTTTCTTACCCTCTCACTCGCCACCTAATTTCCATGTCTATAGGCTCAGTCTGATGGTCTGCATACTAACAATATCAGTGTGAAAGCCCACTGACAGTCCAGCTTTGTGAGCATGACAAGGGTGCCGATTCATCTGGGAGGGGGGAGTTACTTACAACATTAGTTCTCATGGTACAAGTTTGCAATATTTCTCTTTGGTTATGGAGCTTCGCAGCGGATGAACGGGCACTTCGACTCCGCAGGTGCGCTTCGTCTTTGAGTGCACAACACAGCTGCAGCAACAGGAATGGCTAACCTCGTTTGGGAAGGTTAAAAATGTTTAGATGGGGACTATCTAGTCCGGTAATTCTGGGCCAAGAGAACTGTATTAGCAAGGTACATCACAAACATGTTCTACAGGCACTGAATCGTTTTATAAAACGCACAGACCAAAAACCAATGTGTTTAAAATCCAAAAGGTCCAGATCCAAGGGATGCTTTGAATGACAAGAGGGACGATACAGCGTGAGAGTCGTGACTGGTGCAGCATGACATTTATGAGCTGCCTGTTTATTTAGCTGTGTAATCAGTGCTGATGTGATACGCTCAGAACAAATTATGTTAATTGAGCACCACTTCACAACACCACAGAGAGTGTTGGGAGGCTTGTGACCTGTTGAAACGGTGTTGGCACCACCAAACAAAACAAGCCTCTACACCTGGCTACAAAGGGGTGAAGCTCAGTGGTAAAAATACCATAAGGATGTATATTTTAGATAACAAAAGTCAAATTTGACAGACATTATCAAATAGTCACAAAACTGCCTCGACATATAAAAACAGTTTGTAATCCTTATTAGGTTGTTTTGTAAATGAAATGTTAGCTTGTCATTTTAAAATGTTGGTGCTCCAACTACAAATTTGGCTTCTTATTCCTAGTCTTAAACTTAGGGAACCACCAGTAGGGCCTGAGAGTGAAGTGTTCTCACAGAGTGAAGACTTCTTTTGAAATGTTATTATGAAATAAGATTAGATTTCAACACAGGTTAAATAGGATTTTTACTTGTATTACTTATCAGTGCTGTATCAGTGTATTTCAGAGAATAATTTGGACACTGGATCAAATTGACTCCAAGATTCCAGATTTTGCCAGATTTTGGACAGACTTGGCTAAAAGCATTAATTTTGGTGTTGTATTGTCAAAAACTGATCATTCAGGCCATTTATGTTTCCAAATGATCATGTAACTTTATCCACTCATTACTTTCAAGAAATTTTCCAGAAAAGTAAACTAAGGTATCATCAGCCTAAAATAGAAATTGATTGTGTTTATATCACTTTTAAATATTATTTACAATATAAGTTGTGAAAATATTTTATAAACTAGTTTAAGGGTTAATTTAAGATAAAACTAACTAAATAATAATGTGTTCTCAGTAGGGATGCACAATATATCAGTATTGATATCGGCATCGGCCAATATTGGTCATTTTTTAGAATATCGGTATCAGTCCGATATGTAAAACTGGGCCGATATTAACATCCAATATTGATTGCCCACTTTTCAGCTTTGTGTTCCTGTTTTGGGAGGGGAGATGGTTGGTTGAGCGGCATCTGTTTGATCATGATAGTGATATTGATGCTGCATAGCCAGGAATAACTGAAGTAGGGAGCCATGTCAGAGGTCTGGTCGTTTATTTACAGTATCAAAACAAGACCCAAGTGTGTTTGTGCGTATGTGTATACTATAATTTGTGTGTTTGTGTAATATCGGTAAATACCAGTTATCAGCCATAACAGCAATAATTATATCAGATATCAATATCGGTTGAAATTTTCATATCGGTGCATCCCTAGTTCTCAGTTATTTTTAGGACACAGGAGTTCAGCAGTCAGTTTAGGTGTAATTTGACATTTCAAATTAAAAGGCATAAAAAAAATCCTTGGATTCATATAATCTGTTAAATTTAACAGTTTGTTTATCTGATTTATTTATTTATTTTTTACTACAGGTATTGTAGAACATAATGAAAAATTCAGGTCTAACCCTAAATGCATTGCTAAAAGTCTGAGTTATGCAGCAAAATGATAAATATAATGTAAACAGAGGAGCTACTTAACATTTTGTACAAAAGCAACACCCCACCACCTTTGGTATTGATGGTAATGCAATACACTCAGATTAAACTCTCAGGCATTTGTTCGCTTTTCCATTTAATGTGGCGTTGAAGAAACAAACAAAAAGTCTCAGTTTCTCCTGAGGTAATTTCACAGAACAGCCTGAGCTCTTCCTCCTACCAGCACACAAAAACCTCGGTGTAGTTTTATGTGATGACCCAAAAGAAAAACCAAGTGGGTGGTTTGCTAAGCTGTGTGTGAGGTTCACTCTGCCTCTCCCACTCTCTAATACTTCTTTTCTTGTCCTTCATGGTTTTACTTGACCCACTTCTGATTCTTTGATGTTCCCCCTTCAGTTTACCAATCTCAGACATTTGCATACGGTGGAGGACTTCTCTGTTTTTTGTACTGAGAAAATATGTGTAAATCTTCAAATACACTGTAAAAGTTCAAGGCAAATATAAATACCAATTTATGTAATCAGGATACTGCTAAATTGACAATAAATATAGAAACACATACAATATTACAGTGAAGCTAAATGACTGGAACTACAATCTGCAGTATATTTACCTTGTAGAAATGATATAGAGTAATTGTAATAATTACAAAGACTCGTAGAAGCAGAAAAAGCATATAGACTTGGAAGTGGGACTGTCATAATGACAAATGAGCCCACAGATGCTGCGACAAAATCCAATAAGAACAAAAAATTTTTCAAAATCCCAGTAGAAGTAAAAAATAGTATGGGTTTAGTTCTATGAAAAGGCAAAACATCTCCTATATCAATCATAAGCATTAGTTTTTGTTTATTTATATATTTTATTGTCACTGCATAGTAGATGTGCTGTGAAGAAAAATACTATATATATTGTACTTTTATATTAACTCTTTAACCATTAGTCAAGGGTTGTGGAATGGATGTAAAATTTATTGTTGTAATAATGTGCTTTTTATCATTCTTTAAAAGGACTGCATGGACTGCAATAAATCAAAGGGCCATGCATTCTCACGCTGCAGACCAGTATTTTTTTATATTTGGCAGTAGGATATTCTCCCACAGTACTTGATGCCCACAGTGGTTTAAAATAATTGCAACTAAGCTGCTAAAACACACAGAGAGTGTTGGGAAACGTATGGCTAAAGATTAGAAAGAGGTGTGAGGGAAATGTGAGTTTATTGCAACTTGTTTTTCTAATATTGTGGAGCTTCTAATTTAAACATAAAAGTTCAAATTAAATGAGTCAAGGTGTTTCAGAAAAAACACACTGAAAACATCTTTGTTACGCATGCAGGCAGTCAGCGTCATGCTAATGCTGACCTTGTTATATGTTGCGTGTAAACAAAACAACAAAAACATCGGATGCAGGAAAACACAGCTGTTTCATTATTGTGTCTAAATGCTGTCATTGAGCTATGATTGGATATTTTCTGGTGGGAGGAGCTTACAATAACAATAACAGAGTTATGCAAATGTCCAGAGTGCAGATGGGGGGAAAAAAGATCTGCAGCTAAAACATTATTAAGGTTTGATTTGGCTGGATTTGGACTGTGTGGTGATTTAAAGGATGCATGAAGCATAAAACATAATCAAAGTGTAATTGTGTGTGTGCTGAGTTAGTTGGGAGAGAGCAACCAGAGCTACTTGTTATTCCATGAGGGTTTCGAATTTCCTCCCAGAAGAAAAGAATGACACATCCTGTATCACTACTGAGAGGCTGCGACACTGTCTGTGTGAGGAGGAAGAGGAGTGACAAACAAAGTGATAAAAAAGAAAAGAGAGCTAGAAACAGGAATTGGTCTAAGTAACTATAAATCTATATGGATCATCTACAGTGGGTTGCAAAAGTATTCATACCCCTTGAACTTTTCCATATGTTGTCACATTACAACCACAAACATAAATAT
>JAUBOC010000138.1:9368068-9386068 GCA_032275365.1 Anablepsoides cearensis | reverse complement strand
TATTTATGTTTGTGGTTGTAATGTGACAAAATATGGAAAAGTTCAAGGGGTATGAATACTTTTGCAACCCACTGTAGGATATATTTTTTCCCCCTTCTGATACATCTGTGGCATCCTCCTCTTGTTTCACCTCCCGCATTTATTTGTCCATTTAATTCACTTTTACCCCATCTGCCTTCTCCTAACAGTGATAAGGGCAAAGATCTCTGGAGAGAAGATTGTGTCGCCTAACAACAGCTCCTCGCCTTACATGAAGATGATCCAGTACGAAATCAAAATGATCAAGGTGGGTTCTGGCAATATAGCAGCAGCTGTTGGTGCAGGAGCGTATCATTTTTACTGTGTGTGCTGCGGGGTTTAGCTGTGGCTTGATTGCACATTATGCACAAAGAGGAGTAAACAATATATGAGTGATGCCTCAAACAGGCAGTTTAAATTTCCTGAAAGGCACAGAGCTGAAATACAGACAATATTGTTTAATATTCTCAACCTCTTGCACCTCTTTTTTTTCCCCCTTGTCTTCAAATTGTCAAAGGCACGGAAAAAAAATTGCAAATAGGTTGTTTTCAGTCAAACGTCCAACTTCACTTGATGTTTTGGATTTAATAATGAATATTGAACAGGATGGATAGAGGAGGTGCAGAGGTTAGAGCTCAGGATCATTTCCTGACCTCAGGCTTTTTCAGGTGGATTTATGTTCTCCCCATGCATGGGTGGGTTTTCTTCAGGTACTTTGGTTTCTTCCCACAGACCAAAAACATCCACGTTAGGATCATTGGCAACTCTAAACTGTCTTAAGGTGTGAGCTGTTTGCTAAAAGGAAACCTTTGAACAATGCTAGAAGTCCATTTATTGTGTCTCACACTGTTGTTTCACATCAAATTAACATCTGATTAAGCAAATAAACCACATCAGTAATGCTTATGTCTCCAGATGTTTAAAGGTTTTGACCGAGCCAAGGACATCCAGTATGTGTACACTCCGGTCTTCTCCTCTCTGTGTGGAGTCAAACTGGACTCCAACAATAAAGCAGGTTATCTGCTCTCAGGTACTGCAACATTTTTTTTTTCACTTTTAAAAGAAAAAAATAATGCAAAGGGTTAATCTGTTTTAGCAGAAGAATGCAGAAAAGTGAGTCTTGACAGGATTTTCAGGATTTATATTTTGGGGGGAAATTACTTTCAGTCATGTTAAAATGAGAGTGGCTTTAATACCTGTTCACTTAATTTAGCGGAAAACAGCCTCGTCATGCAACTAACCCTAATTTTTTTTAGGTCTCCCCAAAAATGTAACCGAGTATGTTGTAATATTTATTTAAAAAATAGCCAGAACATGCAGAGTTATGTTGCACAATCTGATTCTAATACAACTAATTCTAATTCTAATC
This sequence comes from Anablepsoides cearensis, assembly GCA_032275365.1. Taxonomy (NCBI): domain Eukaryota; kingdom Metazoa; phylum Chordata; class Actinopteri; order Cyprinodontiformes; family Rivulidae; genus Anablepsoides; species Anablepsoides cearensis. The sequence goes on along the minus strand of JAUBOC010000138.1, from coordinate 9,384,681 downwards.
ACCTAATTTCCCTCTGGGATAAATAAAGTATTTTTTGAATTTGAATTGAATTTAACTAAAAGAATGACTGCAGTCCAATCTACCTGTTGGGATTTTCAGCCACTTGCTGGAATAAGCATGAAATAAAGATGTGCTTGTGTTATGTACCTTATCAGGAAGCATGTGGAGTGACGGGCGGATTTCTATTGGTCAGTGTGACCTGGTGGAGTCGTGGGACAACTTATCTCTGTCACAAAGAAAGAACCTGAACTACAGATACCAGATGGGCTGTGAATGTAGAGTAAGTACACCGGTTTATTCAGCTTTTTCACAGACTTTTTTTTTGTCTTGAAGGTGTGTCCATGAATTTTGTTTAAAAGAAGCGCCTTTAACAGTTCCACTTCTGCACCCCTTTCTCCTGGCTTTACTTGTGTTTATTCAACCCAGATCTAAATTCCTCTTCAGAACACAACAGATCAGTAAGTAAGTTTTTAAAAAAGATGACTGGGTCTGTGCTCTCTTGTCAGATCAACACATGTTACACAGTGCCGTGTGCGTCTACAGGAGAGAACGAGTGCTTGTGGACAGACTGGCTGCTGGATAACAGTCTAAACGGGGAGCAGGCTCGACAGTACGCCTGCATCCGCCGATCGGACATGAGCTGTAGCTGGTACTGGGGTGGGCCTCCACCTGAGAAAGAATTCTTGGACATGAGCGACCCGTGATCTGTAAAATCTGACACGTCTTCTTTTAGCGTTGTAAGGAAGCAGAGGACTAAATTGGACAAAAACATACATTAGGAGACAGTTTATTTTAAACTGCAGGGGGAAACCTGACACTACTTTGTTAGTAACGTTCAGGTGTGAAGAAAGAATATAAACTGCAGGGCTTTTCGAGCGTTCCTGACTCATTTTCACAGTTTTACTCATTCCCCATTGCAGAATAAGAATAGCAGCAGAACATCTACAGCAAATCATTCACACCCGATTGAATGTTTGCATTATGATAAATACATTTCTTTAACAAATGTGGATGATCCTAAAACTGCTTCTTTGTAAGGTGTAATAGGTTATATATTGATTTGATTTGTGAATGTAGTGAACATTGTTCAGTTGCTGTTTAAAACTGTGGGCACCTCATGCACCACGATTCCAGCACATCGCCTGGAAACACATACTGGTGTTTTGTTTGTTTTATTTGATTCATAATTACTAAATGAGAACATAAATACTTGACAGCACTGTGTGCAAGTGTTTAGGCACTAAATTTAAAGCAATATACATATTTATTTTACAAATTCAGACACAAGAAAAGAGTCTGTTGATTTTTCGGATTAGATTTTTTAAAAAAAGATGTTCAGTGGACAGGTTATGAACAACTAATATCTTACCTGTTGTAGATAGTTTCTTGAGTTTTGGTTTAAAATAAAAACAAACAAACACTATTGGGGTAGGGCTAAAACAATAAAAGTTTGCTGCCAACTCAGTCATTCATTCATAAAGAATGAAACTGTTTAAAGACAGCAGCAATCCAGTTTGGTCTTAGCCCTGATCAGATTAGCCATTAGCTTGTCAATCAAGTCAGAATAAAACATAATTTCTCCAACAGGTAAGGTATTACCTGCTCATACTATTTCTGCAGAACTCTGTTTTAAAAGATTTGAGCTACTGCATGAATCCTGCTTGGGCTTTTAAAACTCTTGATAAAAAGTGATCCCTTTGAAGTTCTTTAAATTTTGCAATCAGCTGTACACATACAGAAAAGCGTCAAATATTTAAAAATTATTCAGTTTTACCTAATGCCACACAGAAACGCTTCATCACTCTAGTGTTTGCACATCTAATTATTGCCAGTTTTATCTCAGAATCTTGAGTTTGTAAATATTGTTTTTCAAATGAAATTAACATTTACACGGCTAACCTGATTTTCTCTCTTATTAGTGACTGTTATGTTGTGGTTTCTTTGTGATCTTAGTGCCCTTGGTTGAACTCTGTCCTGTTTCTTGTGCCAAAAATCTAATCTAGCGCTTCAACAACAGCACTCTTTTAGGAAAGACAAGCCTTTCCTCCTTAGAGGAAATGATATAACGGGGCAAGGTTTCTTTTTTATTTTTTAACTCCTTGAGACAGGAGGTGAATTCTTCTTGTGAGTAATGCAGATATATAACGAATGATGATCAGTTTAAAGACTTGTTTCTTAAAAAAGTCTTATTGTTAAATAACTTCACTAAGGTTAAGTTAAAATGCATTATTACTTGTTTTATTTTAGGTCAACATCAATTAAACGTATGTTTAAAAGTGAAAATTAGCATTACAGTGCCATTTTGCAAGATAAAAATGCATTACAATTGATGACTCTAGTGAAGTGTTAAACAATTTAATTGTTTTATACTGAAAAATGTTTGGATTTGTATTTATGTCTCTGTTTCTGTCACAAAGTTTTCTATCTCCATGTACCAAAAAAATCCAATTGTATATAAAAGTCTAAATAGAACAATGTGTCGTATTTGATTTGTTGATTCAGCAAATAAAATGTAAACACAATAAAACTCCAAACAAAAATTGGATAAAACTGAAAAAGGACTTTATTTATATATAATAATGTTACCTAAAGACTGATTTATTTGCATACAGGTTCTACTTTTAAAGAACATTTAAAACAAATGATATTGGCCCATTTCTAAATGAAAAAGCACTTCAGTGCTTTGCCTCTTGGCTATGATTTATCTTCTGTTTTACCAAAATAAAATGAATTAAATTAGACGCTAATTTAGAGACTACAGTAATTACATGTCCATTTTTTTTAGCCGCAAGTCTGTAGGAGTTGTTTCGTCGACATGCCAGTTTACAAAACAACTTTAACTATTCACAGTTTAGAGTCATTTAACAATAAATTAAAGGTTATATTTTGTCATATAAAATGTTTTTGGCGGTGTGAGTGTGACAGCACACAGTGTGTAGTAAAGACAGAAGAACTGTACCATGTCCCTGTAGTTGGGGTAGAACGTCTGATTGACGAGCGGGAACTTATCAGCGCCCAACCGCTTCTGATAATTGATCAGCTGAGAAAACTGAAAAGCAGAGAGAAGAACAGAAAAGCACTTAAGTTGAAGTGATTTACAGCTCGTCACGGCTGCAGGTTTTCATGGGAGTAAAAAGCTCCAAATTAAACCCACGTCCCTGAAAACTCAAAGAGAAAGAAATAAAACCTGGTTTAAAACTCAGGTTTGTGTTTGTTCTGCGAACAGGACTCACAGCCCAGGGTTTGTCACAGAGGTTGTAGATGGAGTCCAGAGAGTTGACGGAGGGGATGCCTGCGTACTGGAGCCCGATGATCAGGTTCCTGAAATCCTCATTTTGGGCCATGCTGAAGGCGTGCTGGCGAACCAAGACAAAGTCAGGCTTGAAGGACCTGGAACATAAAGCAAAGATGATGAAATTTGCAGTAAAGCAAAATATAATTAAAAGGTTTCTATATGCCTAACGTGAAAACTGACTCAACCAAACCTCTGCTCACATTATTATCCTAAAAATTGATCAAGTCTGTTCTTTTCGTGGCCTAAAAGTAATTAATAACCACTGCAAATAATATGATCATGTAATTATTGCAAATTCCTAAAAGTGCATAGTTAATAGTTTCCAAACCCCTTTCCCGATAATTACAAGTTAAATGATTTGATGTGACATTTAGATTTGTAATTACACAGTATGAGACCAGTTGGTTCATTCTGTGTTTTGTCTGTAGCTGGAGGTAAATGTGACAGCAGGAAGTTCTGCAACCCTCCCACACGTTTTGTCCTGTTAGGTGACCCCGTCCGTCCCTGGAAGGTGGAACCACGCTGCTGGTGAGTGACACACTGAGGTGGCAGACTGCAGCCAAACACTCAAGCTCGCAGTTAGAAACTAACATAGAACTGCAGAGGAATCAAGGAGGGATCAGCAGCTGCATCGTTAAAATAAAATGTAAATATTAAAACGGCAAATGTTCGGTTTCACTTCTTCTGTCCATCATTTCACATGACTGCACTCAATGATAGCTGTAAAAACAACAGCAACGGAGCAGGAAAAGCCATTTCGGAACGACGGGTTGAGGTCAAAACAATATTTGCTGCGGTTCAACTCAGTGAAACGTTGATGCTGATCGACCACGACTTCTGTTGTTTTCCCCGTTGTTTTGGTGTGTGTGCGACAGCGAGGGAATGTGTGGAGAAGCAGAAAATAGACAGAGGTGAGAAATGACACTGAAAAATGTAGAGCTGCTTGCAAGAAAAAAAAAGATACACTGTAAAAATGGTTTTCTTATTTCATCATATTTCTCTATGATGACTTGAGAAATAACTGAAGATGTTGAGATTAAATTACTGTTTTAGCTTGTCCTAGCTTTAAAGTTAATTCCACATTTAACTGAAGTGTATGTCAACTCAACTATGAAGGAGAGTTAGACTAATAAATAATATATTAGTTTAAATTATTCCACAAATAAACTTTCGCTGATGGAATATACTCAAAGTAAAATGGTATTTGAATAAATGAACATTTTACTCACTATTCTTGGTAGTGTTATCTAAGAAAATGCTAAAAAAAAAGAGAGAGAATTTCAAGGACACAGATTTGTTTTCATTAGATGAAATGCTGAATAAGATTATGTTTTTGAACAGACAGAAACAAAGACCTAACTGAAAAGGCAGTTATCTGATATGTTAAGTCCTTTCAGTGACTGTTTGTGTAATTTGACCTGGCTGAGCAGATGGAAGTTAACCATGCATACATGCACAACGAGATTAGCAAACACTCCAAATCTACTGCTGAGACCAAACCAGCGAGAGTCCAACTGAGGTCAAACTGTGGAGACTGTATGTAGGCAGAGGTGTATAGTAGCAAAATACATTTACATTGTTTCAGTACTTCAGTAATTTTTTAACCTTTACTTTTATTTTGTTATTCAAGACATAAAACTGATACTTTTTCTTCTTTACAATTTAACACACTACAATTGTAAATATGACTAGAACTCATCATGAAGTGTTGAATTTACTGAAAGTTATGTCAACTAGTTCCACTAAACCAAGTTGAGTGATTTACACGTTCTTTTAAAGAAAATGTGTACATTTACTTAATGAAGTGTGTTGAATTAGTTAAATAAATTCAACACTTCAGGTTTTGGAGCAGGATTATTCAGCTGGCAGCCCTGGAGCCACAACTCCCAGCCAATTTTTATATTTTATTATTTTTACCTAATTTAATATAAAAATACATTTAAAACCAATTGCATGTGTTAAAATTCATGATTCAGGGCAACAAAATAAGCAAATTACAAGGTAAAATATATTCACTGTGTACTTGTTCTGTTACACACTGCAGTATTTCACATCAACCACCTGCTACTTTGCTGGAGTCATTTTCTGTTACAGCATTTTTACTTAGCTTTTTTATTTTTACTTTACTTAGTACACCTCTGCATTTAGTTGACCCCATAAGGATTATCGTATAAAACAAAACGTAACATAAAATTCAATTTGACAGTACATTTATACTTTGCCTATTTTTATAGTATTAGCCGAAACAGAGAGAAAGTGAAAGAATTGAGGACAAGAAAAGACAGGAAAGTTGTAGACTGTAGTGACATGCCCGGAGGCACGGTGGAGGTTACTAAGCAACATGCAGACTCGGAGCAGTTAGCAAATCATTGCTGTGACTTTGAATCGATGAACACGATGCAATTACTGCGACAAATGTCGATAGTTAGGAACGTCAAGGCCTGGAAAAATGCGGCCTGAAGTCGGACACGCAGGACTAATGTTTGCTCTGCAGACCTAATGATTGTCTCTGCAGCAAACCGGAGCATGGGGGCGGCCCAGACAACTCCTGAGCTTCTGAAGGAATAAACCGCTCTGCTGATGACTCTTTCAGGACGGATGATTGTTAATTACTCTTTGTAAATCGAAACTTGCATGACTCCACATTATCTTTTGCAAATTCCCCAGTTAACTTGTTTTTATGAGCATGTGTGGACCCCGACGCTGATGAAGTTTAATTACGGGCCCGAGGTGCAGATTAGACTAGAGCTGCTGCTTCTGTCTCTGTGTTGCTGAGCTGAGCTGAGCTGTGGGAGTTGAAGTCTTATTTAGCTGCCAGTCTCCAGCCAGGACACTGAGGTCTGAGTCAGACGGAAATTCAGACCTGGATTCAGAGGTGTGTGTCAGTATTTGCTGTAGGGGTGTTTTCATGAAAATGTACTGAGCCAGGATGGGTATACTTATTGTTATAGAATTCAGTAAACAAGTCAGCAAAGATTTTTCTAATCTAATTCAGACAGTTTTCTGTTGCGAGAAAGGAAACAGCTTTATGTGAACAATAATTGATCCAAAAACACAATAAACCAGCCTTTTACTGGAGTTTTGAGCCTGAGGTTAAAATATTCATTAGACTCGAATGTCCTAAAGGGCCATAAGGGTCTAGGAAGTTTCTTAATTTCAATATCAAATATCTAACTTAAACAAAAGAATCGGTCAAATGATTTTTGTCAAGTACCGGTATACTTCAGCTTCAGGAAGTTTTTTGTCCCTCAGGCAATAAGGCTGTTCAACTCACCTCGCTACAGTAAAAATAATCATGTGATTCTAGAGAGTTTAAACCAGTTTTGTTCTATCTACATAAAAACATATGTGTATATTCATTTTTTCTGCATATTTTAGGTTTATTTTTATTGTCTGTAAATGTATTGTTGCTGGATAATTCCCCCAGAGATCAATAAAGTATCTACCAATAAAAATCAATCAATCAACTTAAAAAAAAGTGAAAAATGAGCATTTATTGCTGCAGTGCTTAAGAAGTATTAGTTTGTGTTATTTTATCAGAAAAAAAATAATCTGCTGTTATTTTGTAAAGTTGGAACATCTTTGAGCAGACTGAAAGTAATGTTTTAATGCTTGCCGGTTGAGGTCATGTTTAGTACAAGTTCTGTCCATTAGCTTACATAATTTTTGTGTTGTTTTTCATAAAAAAAAAATATTAGAAATCTTTGGCACAAGTCAAAACCAAACATTAGGGTTAGACAATGCAAACTGGGTTTGGAATTCAGATGCTGTTTACTCACCAACAAAAGAAAATCTCAATGTGTTTGAGTTTACAGGTGTGTATTTTCGACCTTTTTCACATTTTACACACAGCCTGCTGAAGGAAAAAAGCCTGTGGCTCAGGGGTTTGGTTTAAGACTGACATGTGAATTGAGTTTAGGTTTAGGTTTTGGATCAGGTATGTCCCTGTGAGGATAGGTTTAGGGTAAGAATCAGGGTTATTAGATTAGGTTATTACAAAATAAATGAATGGAAATCAATGCTAAGTCCCCATGAGGATAGAAGAACAAACATGTCTGTATGTGGATGCTGACCTGACCACTTTGGTGCCGCTCCGGATAACCTGCATGTCCACGTTGCAGGTTCCATTGGAATGTGAAACAAGGTTGATGTCTGAGAACTCCGCCTACATGAAGAGAAAAACAGAAAACAGATAAACCTGTGCAACAAAAAGAAAGTTTATTTTCTTTATTCAGCTGATTACTGTATCATTTCAGCTACCATTTTGTGCATAAATAAAAACAACTGAATCACGTTTTCCTCTAAGCAGCTTAACGGAACATGAGTCAGACACTTTCAAGCTCATGCACTTTTGCACCTGCATACTGGCTTTAATTTCCTGCACAGTTGCTTTAGAAAACGATGTACGTGTGTGCTGCTGCTCTGTGGTGTGGTGAAGACTCAGTGTGACTCATAGCTGCCGCCTTCTGTCTCGTCTGGTCATGTTTCATTTCTGCGGTGAGGTCTGAAGTTGTGATTCAGCATCTATTAGGTGTGAAACTGTTTTATGTGAAACACCCCAGAAGAAAGGTCCTCACAAATTCAGTAACCAAGCGTCACAAATTGGTTTGCTGGTTAGTTAGCCAAACCAATATGAAACCAACGTGTCGTATAAGGCTGCTTTTACGACAGAACATAAAAACCTGAGCTGAAAAGCACATTGAGTTTTACATTCAAAGTGGTTTTTAAAAGGGTGACCACATTTTATACATAATTACTCATTCACAGCACAGACATTAGGTAAACATGACAAATGAAAATGCTCACATAGGCAGTTTTCAGCAAATTTACTAATTATCTGCTAAGTCTGGAGTACAAATATTTCCACATGAGGATTAAAAGCCATTTGAAATGAGATTAAAAAACTAAAATCGTCTTATATTAGGAAATGCAGTGTTTTCATGCTCAGTAACCTTGAAAATATAAATATATATGCACAATCTCATGCAATATTACAATATTTAATATGACCCATTAGTGCTCAGAGTATGTGTAGTGCATAACTATCGGTTACTACCACTACAAATCTTAGCTTAGTATCTATAAAACAGGCTGAGTTATAGTCATGTTAAAGTGTAATAAGGTTAATTGGCTGTGGAAAACATACTAAAATGATTTCAAAAGGTAATCATTTGTAGATGTAAAACCAATAATTATGTTTGGAGAGTTTAATTTAAATGTGTTTAGTGGTTTACAAGATATTTTGCTAACAGAAAAACAGAGTTTATTCTAACAGGTATTTCCAAGGTTTTAAGCATAGGAGTTGCAAAATGTATTTTGTGCTGTGACACAGCTTTGGCTCAAAATCTGTACAATTAAGGGAGGAATAGCAATATGCAGACATAGTTTTATGGGTAAGTGTTTTCATATAAATAATATGTGAACACAGCAATTTGCATTTGTCTGTAATTTGATGGAAACTGTTTTTATTGCAAAGGAAATACATCTGCAGCTGATGACAACAGTTTTTCCAATGTTACATGAAAAGTCAGAATGAAATTTTATTGAACAAACTGAAAAACAACAAACTCATCCTGCTCAGAAGCAGAATCTGTGTGGATCAATCTTCATATCTATATGAGTTTAATCAAACAGGATGTCAGTTTAATGATCCCTTTCACCAGTTTTGTAAATTATCCCCATAACGTAGCTATAAAAAAAAAAAAAAATCACTATGATACCTGCTCCACTTTGATGTCGTAATCTCCGAGGACCTTCTTTCCTCTGAACACTTTTGCCCTGAAAGAGAAGAGAAAAAAAAGTATTAGTTTTCTATTCCCACTCAACCTCAGGTGACTCTGCTGCCCTCTACTGGACAGAACAACATATTGAGAGCATTACACAGAAAATGGATGCCTGCTTGGACACATTAATGGTAAAACTTTTTTGAGATATTAGGTTTTAATGGGGATTTAAAAAGATTTGAAAGGAACAAAATGATCAATTTTGCGCTTAAACCTGCAATTTGTGTCAATTTGCCCAATTGAGATTTGTATGGCAAACAAACCATCTTCCTGTCTATTGTTGTTCTTTATACAAGTGCAGTTTGGTGTTATCTCTTCCTAATATCTTTCTGCCACACGCTGATATGTTCTGACGTAAACTCACAGAGGCAAACAGGTGGAGGGACGGGAGGAAGAGACGAAATGACAGAGAGGGAAAAATATGAAGGATGACAGCCAAAAGAACTCTCAGGTCATGTCATAATACACAGAACTGCAAGTGGATCAAAAATGGTTTACAAACCAAACACTGAAGTTTAATTTTAAAAAAGCAGCAGAATTAAGTCAGTTTTATGTCAGAGTCCTTCCTTTTCTGTTTGTATGATTTATGTTTGTGCACCAAGTTTTACTGTGTATCTTTTTTATAAGTGCTCAGACAAAACAATAATGAAATCAGTCTGTAATAATTTTCTCTGCAGGTAGTGAATTATCAACCAGAATTGCATTCCTGCCAAACATAGTTTGCAAAAGATTCATTTTAAACAATTCAAGCTGCGCAATATATTTTTCTCTTTTCTATCAATTAAAAATCTTTCTTGAACTCCTTCCAGAAAACCCACACAGGACCTTGAGTCACACAGTAAGACAGCATCTGGCTCATTTGTCTCCTTCATTAGAATCAGACCATCTGTGAATGAAACCCTCAGGGGGGATTGCGCTTCAAATTTCAGCAATCAATAACTGCACGAGCAAAATGGATGATTGCAAAAATTAAAACATATAGATCTTAATCTGTCAGCTATTTAGAGTGTTTGTTTTAGAATATGGTATTTTACTAGTGTTTTGCAGCGATGCACACGTAACATTCATCTTTTCATTCATAAAACATCACAAGTGTTATTTTAACACAGGGTGTACAAGTTTATGCAGAAAACTGCAATAAACTCCAGTCCTTCAGTCATTATCTGTGGTTTGTAAAAAAACGACAAAATGTGCCTTGTCAGCCCAAAAATAATTATGAACAATTATCATCTCTTATTGAAAAGCAGGCTCATGTAGCCTTTTCATTTAGACCCAACGTTCACATGACTCACACATAAATACAAATCTGAATCTGAACAAAGCTGCAAATGAAAGCCTGAGTCTTTACATGCCAAGTTGTTATCTAATAGTGCTTTTCTGGTCAGGGTGTTATTTTTTTCTTCCTTCTACAGAAAACCTGTACCCCTCCCCTATCAGAAACAGAAAAACAATTCCGAGCACCCTCACAGACTTTGTGCCATGGTAGTTTATTTTTTAAAGGATTTGCTGAATGAAAATAATGATCATGTAACCTCAATTTTACTAACAAATTACATGCATACCCCTCTATAGGAATGGTTAAAAAGAAAATGAAAAAAAATCCTGGGCTAATAAGATTAGCAGCACTGACTCCGTGTGCCTGCATGAAAACCTGACAGAACATCAGAAAGTACAGGAAAATGTGAAAATGATAGAAATGTAACTGATGCAGAAATACTTTATTTATAAAGTGGGATTTCCTTTGGCAAAGCCTTCAGTAACAGGTGTTCATTTTTATGTGACAGTAATCTGCAAACAGCTGCAGAGTTGTAATAATGCGTTCTTGGGGTTTGCTGTGAGTAAGACAGAGCTGAAAAAGAAAAAAGAAAAAAAGAAACGCTCCTTTGACACATTTTCAGTAAAATTGTGAATATGTTACCAACCAGACGCACATTTTCACATCTGGCAGATTTAAATTACGCTCAGGCATTCATTCAGACAAATCCCGAGGATTCGCTCCTCTCACCGACACGCTTTCTGTAAAATCACTTTTTATTTGCAACCGAGTGTTTTTGTTTTTCATGTTCTCCACCTCCTGGAGACACTGTCTTTGCCTTGCTTTTGTTTGGCAAGTAGCAGTAAAGTGACTTTTGGTTAAGTCTTTCAGCTGAAACCTGCTACCTGCTGAGGCTGTAAATGAGTTCTGCGAGAAGACTATAAAGCCATCCCAGATTTGTGTAACACACACCTGAAGCGTGTGTTACATCTGTTCACCGCCTCTGTCAAGTTTGCAGCACCCAGGTTTGTGTGACAATTGTGCTCGAGCCGAAAGTGGCGTAATGGTAAATATGAAAGCCAGCCTGAGAAAGAAAAGGTGTCATACCTGAACGCACACGGCAGCTGTGTTAAACCGACCCATCAAAAATCAATGCAGCACATTTCACACCAACGTCCTCACAAATATATGTTTATACTGAACATTAAAGTGATGCCAAACCTCTGCTAACATGTGACAATGCACTTTTAGATCCCCTCCAACCAAGTTATCACTTCACAAAATCTAATAATGAATCGTTTCATTTATCTTTTATGTTCTTTCTTTAAAACACAATAATGAGCGTGACATGTTTATAGGCAGGTAACATGATTTCCAAGGGCAGAACTTTAGGTGTACCATGAAGAGGTTATGCTCAAAAACCCTGCATGTCGTTTTCAACAGTTATGCTTAAACATATATATGACATCATAAATCTTTATATCAAGTCAAAGTTACCTAAAATCAACAAGAGAGTTGCATCTACTTAACCTGTTAATTTCTATTGTGTTTGTGCAAATTATGTCATTTTATTGGGGGGGTTATATGTATTGGATCAAATTATTGTGAGGGTCATAACCCCCCTAACCCCCCTGCAAATTACGCCTATGACGATTTCACTTTACCCTCATAAAGACATAAAGTTGAGATGAAGCTGGAATCAGCACATCATGCCTGACAGGTAATCCTAATCCCTGCAGTTTCATTTAACTTGATTTTTACATGAATGTGTATAAATCCATTCTAAACTTTAAATGTATGATTAAATGCAACAAAATAAGCACATTAAAAAAATAACAATTCTTGTCTGGCCTCTGAGCTGTTGGTTTTGAGTGTCTGTGCTCCCCTGAGCAATTTTGTTAAATATCCCTTTATTAAAGTCTCAATTTAAGCTGTTTTAAAGCCAGCTTTGACCATATAATACATCCCCCATAATGCATGTTGATTATTTTACCTACAAAATGATGGTATCCCACTACTGGGTGAAGATCCATAGGATTAAAAAAAAAGAAAGCACCACGTAAAATCAACATTTAGCTGCATTTTTTCCTGCTATTTTGCTATGGTCCAGTTGTACAGGGATTTAGGAATGTCCTACTTACAAGTTGTATTTTTAAACTGGAATGCCCCTTTAGTGGGATTTCCCTGTTGGGAAGTTGAAGAGTTTAAAATTCAAGACGGCAGCTACTTATCACAACTCAACAGTGAGTAAAACTCACTTACTTTTACTTTTAACAATATTTGTGAATTATTTATTTCACATTTAGTCAGTCATACATGTACACTCAAAAAACAGATTGTTGGATTTACTTAACTCGGTTATGTCAAGTGGTTCCACTTAACTGTGTTGAATAAGTCCAACGTAACTTTTACTATTTATTTCAATGTAATTGTACATGGTGCTTTAGATTTACTCAATTCAGGTAATTTAGTGGAAACACTTGACATAACCGAGTCAAGTAAATCCAACAATCTGTTTTTTAGTGTAGTACTTTTCAGTATTTCTAAGAGGCTGTGTGTAAAATGCTGTTTCTACGTACAAAATATCACATAGAGCACAGTTACTGTTTGTCATCGGTGATCAGGCGAAGCAATGAGATGAGGAATGTTTTGTGTTTAGTTGAAGTTAAACATGAAACGTTAAAACTGATTACAACTGGCCCTTTGAGGGCCACCATAATGTTCATGAGACCCTCAGAGGAAATGAGTTTGGCACTGTAAGACCTCATTTTGTAATAACAACGCATTATGTAATAATGTAATAAAATCAGGCTTCAAAATGTAATACACTTGTGCTAAAACTGCATTATGTAATAATTGACACAAAATGTAATAAATGTCTTCAACGCATTAAGTAATAAACTTATTACATTTTGCGGCAATTATTACAAAATGTTGTGTAATAATTTGGTGCATTATGTAATAAACAATCACAAAAACATATTTCTGTTAACTTTGGTCAATAAACACAGAACTTCTCATCTTTTATTTGCACCCCGCCCCCTCCCCTCCGCAGCTGATGGTCTACCTACACCCCCCAGCCCCCCTGCGTGTGATTAATACAGAATTATTTTTATAAAAATGACTGATTTTTAAGGCTTATTAAACAAGTAAACGTCTGAAGGGGTTGACATGTACGTACAACTAACTTTTACATATATTTTGGGAGTTGTCTACAAAATGGAATAATTTCTGGAACAGGAATTAGGACAGTAAATCTGAAAATGCAAATAAATAATGAGAAGCTCTGTGTTTATTGACCAAAGTTATAAAGATTTATTTGCAACATGACAGTTATTACAAGTATATTGATTAGGATGAACAGAAATACTGTTTTTTGGTTGTTTATTACATAATGCACCAGATTATTACACCACCACAGTCTGTAATAATTGCCACAAAATGTAATAACGTTATTACATAATGCGTTGAAGACTTTTATTACATTTTGGATCAATTATTACATAATGTGGTTTTAGCGCAAGTTTATTACATTTTGAAGCCTGATTTTATTGCATTATTACATAATGCGCTGTTATTACAAAATGAGGTCTTACAGGCACCTCTGCTCTATATAACCAGACACCCACAGGTTTACTGCAATACAATACACAACATTAGAGTTTGTTCTCTGACTATTACAAATGCCAGACTCTTCTGTATTAAGACCCTCTGCTGCAGAAGTATTTGCATCACTCTCAAAAACTGTAATGCAAACACAGCTGTTAAAGCAACATATCTCCAGCTGTGTTTTTATCTAACCTTGTTGGGACCCAGCAGCAACATGCAGTATTCTGAAATGTTCTCACGTCTGATTGACAGATGGCATTAGCTGACCTGAAAAAAGATTGTTTTCTTCAGAAACGGAGCTACTTCATAAAATGTCATTCATTTACTTTTTTTAAAGGTGACTTTAAAAACCAATTTAGGCTTGAAAAGGACTTATATTGCAGGAGACTCAGGAGCACACAGGGGTTATTTGTATGTGGAACACAAAAGCTGATGGGAGGAACATAAGATGGAAGAAAACAGATCAAGGATTGATCCATAAAAAATGCACCAACATCACTTGCAAACTCAAAGCCTTGTGTTTTCATTGTTTAAATTATTTACATTTTAATGCCTAATTAGATAATGTTTGTTTATCTGTTTATCTAAATAAATCAAAAATTGAAAATAGAACAAAAATAATGAAAAGTAATCATCTGATGAAAGGAACTGGGTGTAACTGAGACTGAGATTTGTTTGTCTGTTGAAGATATAACTGCAGCCTACTTACTTTTTTTAAATAGTGCTATTTGATGTCTAATTTCATTGATGTTGTTTTTTGTTCGTTTTTTTATGACATGTATCAATTAAAACAAAAAAATAAAATAAAGATGATAAAGGGGTATTCCAAATTTCAGTTCTGCTGTTAATGCCACAGTTACACTCTTGAAGTGAGGATGAGTCACAAAGAATGAGTCAAGCTTCAAAAAGAAGTCTGTGTTTGAGGAATAATACAGTTATATGCAAGAAACAAGTTCCTCTTCAGCTGATTTTCAACCTTGGGTTAAATTTGAAAAAGTTCAGGACAATAAAACTAATTTATTTACAACCTGAAGCCAAACTTCTTGTGTTCTTTGGAGGAAGCTGGCCTTGAGCTGGAGTCTGAACAACATCACTTTCATCGTCGGATGATTAGATGCATAAATGACTGTAAAAGTACATCCAACTATCAGGAAGCCACTAAAAAGCAGCGGCGACTCTGCGAGGGGCTGAATAACACCGCTCTGCTCAGCAGGCTCAATTTTTTCCCGTCGTCATTTGATGGGATCTCAATTTCATTATTGATCAGAAGAGTCAATGGGTCTGAGACAGCCCGTCGACATTA
This sequence comes from Anablepsoides cearensis, assembly GCA_032275365.1. Classification (NCBI taxonomy): domain Eukaryota; kingdom Metazoa; phylum Chordata; class Actinopteri; order Cyprinodontiformes; family Rivulidae; genus Anablepsoides; species Anablepsoides cearensis. The sequence continues at coordinate 9,369,436 of JAUBOC010000138.1, read as the reverse complement.
AGCCTTTCAAATCAATTCACAGTAATGACAGAGCGAGGGAAGAAGACGACGGGGAGAGATAAGAGGAAAACACAAAAAAGACAAATGACTGACGTCTTCATTGCCGGAGCAGAGACAGCAAGCGAGCCCAAATGAAACAGGATAACATGAAATAATTGCAGAGTGCAATCGAGACTGTAACACATCAATGATTGAGTATTGATTTATTTGTTTTCAGGATTCCCAGAGAGCGGGGAGGGAAAACCTGAAACACACATGTTTAAAAGATAAAAGGTCATCAAAAAAGGCACAATTATCTCAAGAAGCATGTTCCGAACGATTTGTTTGATCAGGTTTGAAGCTTGCATCGCGTAATGAGTTTTAGCTGCCAGGAATAGATTCTATAAAGGATGTGAAAACGGTTTCTGCTTCCCATTAAGACCTGATTCACAGCACAAGATGTCTCCTGATGCGCACTCACACACTTCCTCTCCCTTTCTTTTTTCTTTCTCCTCCTCATCATTTCCACTTGATCCTCTGTTCTCTGCAGTTTGCCCACTTCTTGAATCATTATTATTTTCCCCTCATCTTTTCCCCCTCTGCGCTCTCTCTCTCTCTCCCTGCTATATTATCACGATCAAGTAAAGATGCTGAAAATAGATGGACAGATGGTTGGGTCTAAACTTGTTTAGTGAGAATGAGGAAAACACTGTCTTTCTTACTGAGTTCATAATTAAATGATGGTCTGCTTATAGGAAAAACATGGCGGTGATTATAGACAGGACTGATGGCAATAAAAGTGCATTTTTAGAAGCTTAACAGTTCAATTATGTGCTAATTTTTATTGTATAACTAGTGTATGATAACTAAATTTAACAGTTTTGGGCTATAAAATGAAATAAATTGTTCTACCTATTATTAGACCATCGATCTTTTTTTGTAACTGAACTGCTTTGATCCACCCTGTCCTCTTTTCCTTTCATCCTGACTGCTGTGAAAGCATGATTGAACAGGCAGACACACTTTTACATCTTAATAAGGGTCATTTTTAGAGCAAACAGAAAGCTTTTATACTTATAAATATGACATTCTTGATTTTAAAGATAAGGAACATTGTGGTACATGAGAACAACATGCCTCAAATGGGTCTTGTTGAAAGAGCTTTCTGCAACAGGTAAGATGTTAATTGTTCTTAATATCTTTCCAGAAAACCAAACTTCTAAAGATCTGAACCAATGCTTTGAGTTACCCAAAGCTTTTTCTCTCAAACAGGTTTGGTCAAAACTTTGCTAACAAAATATGGAATAATATTATGTAACATAATGTATATGTATAAATAAGAGTAAACGGTACAAATGCAGGACTTGTGTGGAAAAAAAAAAAAATATA
>JAUBOC010000138.1:9333278-9345923 GCA_032275365.1 Anablepsoides cearensis | reverse complement strand
GTGATGCCATCATGTCAATATGGACCAAACTCTCTGAGGAATGCTTCCAGCACCTTGTTGAATTCATGCCACAAAGATTTGAGGCAGTTCTGAAGGCAAAAGGGGGTCCAACCCGTTACTAGCATGGTGTACCTAATAAAGCGGCCGGTGAGTGTATATTCCAGTCACTAATTCTATTAAATAGTGTATGTGTGAAGGGGTGGGGGTCGTGGGGGGGTAGGGTCGTACCCCATCTGCTTAAGCAAAGATACAGCACCTGTATGACCTGTGCTTAATGGTTTTATTAAAAGTCAAACATTATTGAGGTCAAACAATGTGTTGCTCAATTGCAAATAAAAAAAGTAGAATAGAAATAAAGGATTATCTTCAAGTTAATGCTAAGATGTGGAATAACATCATATTCTTTGTGGCACTGATGATACAAACACTTCATGTCTTTTTTCCTGCAATTAAGTCAATCTTATAAATCCAGTTAGATGAATTTGAACAATTAAAACCTGTCAGCTCTGCAGTGGGTGGAGTAATTTACACTTTGCAGCAGAAAACATGCAGCCATAATACAAACTTGTAACAGTTCTCAGTTGGCACTGCTGATGGTTCAATTCTTAGTTTAATTATTTATTATCAGAAACAAGCATTTTATGTCAGCTGAATTGTTCTTTCATTTACTTATTTGTTGGTCTAATTAGCGTTAGTTGTCCCCTTGAGTTTGATCTCTGGGCCTTTTGACAAAATAAAGTCTCTTGTTTGTACACTGAACGTCAAAGTAATTTGTTGTAGGTTATTACAATTCCTGCTGAAAGTGATATCTCAGTCCAAATTAACATTAGTTCATATTCTGAAACGCAAAAATGTCAGATGACAGTTTAATAAAATCAGCAGAGAGACTATTACATTTTCAGTAACAACAATAGAAAAAAATCCCTTATTTTATAGTTTATGCAGAGTTTTCAAATCTAAACATGAAAGCGTATTTAAGTCGTCTGGAAGCTGAACTGCTGGGATGTTACAATCAATAGCATCCTTAAACCACCTTTTATAATGCTGTTAAGAGACAAGAGAAATGGACCTACTTTAGGCAAACCTGGTTCTAAAAATACAGACGATTTCAAACACTAACTTATATACGTGCAGTATTTTCCAGTGTTGTTCCATTTAGCTGTAACCGTATCATTTTCTCCTATGACTTCGCTTAGAGTTACAAGTAATCCGTCTTTTTGACAGAAACAAGAGGGGCAAAGTCCCATGCAGCAACAAATATTAAATCATCCGTTTAAAATTTAGCGATGTGCACAGTGAGGAGAGGGGAGAGATGCTTGCTGTTTGTTAAGTTATTTCACGCTCCTGTAATCATGCATCCATTAGCAGTGTCAGCCTAAAAAGGTGACAGAGGTGAGCGGCAGCCGGTCTCAGCTGACAGTCAGCAGGAGGTTTGGTTACACCCTGGACAGGGTTGCTCGTCAGTCACAGAGATAAACACTTTCATGCACAGACTGTGGGACGTTTAGAAACCCGTTCCCCAATAATCTGACCTGCAGAAGGGAAAACAGCACAAAAAAATTAAAAGGTGAGCTGATGAATATTCTTAAAATAAAGAAAAAACTAAAGACTCATAAGATTATAACCATCTTAGTGATTCTGTTCGAGTGATTAATGTTGCACATTTCATTCATCCTAGCTTTTTTTTATTACTGCAGACTTTTGGTTTGCTTTTTTTTTAATTCCAAAGTTGTTCTTTTTTTTTTTTTGGAAGATCCAGCCACAGCTTTAAAAAAAAATCCCAAGTTGTTCAAATATTTACTAAACTGTTACAAAACTCTGTATGTACAGAAAAACAAGGGTGATGTCAGTCGATTTGGAAATAGAGACATCCTCCTTTCAACCACAATTTCCTTCAATTGCTGAAAAGGATTACCTGTTGCCATAGCAACAGCTGCGTACTCCACTAGAGGCTGTGATTCGAATCGGTCCAGTTTCCAAAGCGGCTGGTGAACAATAAACAGTTTGTCTCCAGAAACTTTGACCGGTTTCATCCCCCTATTGTAACAACTGATTTTAACAACCTGTGTAATTCCAGCCTTGTTTTTATTGTTGAACAGGTACCAGTTTGTGTAACGGTGGGTTTGATTGTAAAATAGCTCATCATAAAAGGTCATTCAGTTGGTAAATTGCTCTTTTACACTGTACAGGATACAAAACTCAATGAGGCAAACTGCAGTGGAGTCAGCTCTGGTTTACATAATATCCCAGAGCATCTAAAACTGTCTCCACTCTGTACACGAGGAAATATATATGATGGAAATGAGTCAAACACTTAATTGCAAAGTTTAGAGGAATGCTATATTTCTTTGTTACTTGATAGAAAAAGAGACAAGATAGGATTTTTGGCATTTTTACAAAACTATTAATTCAGGCTTCGTTACAATTTGGACAAGTTCCCTTTTTTTAGAATAAAAGCCTTTTACACTGCTTAGTTTTTTTTGTCTGAATAGTCCATTGAGGTGATGTTTTATGGTGATTGCACTGGCAGCAAGTATTCTGCTTATCTAATTGTCTAAAATGCCTGCACCAGAGGAGAAACTGAAAAAGAAGAAGAAGAAAAAAACTGGCAAAAGACAAAACTAGAAAAAAGAATTTACTAAATCAGGAAGATACTTTTCTAGCCTGACAATTTTAAATTAGCTAAATGGCTCACTGCTTTCCCCTCATTCCTTACATTTGGTTAATGGGTGATCTGTGATATTCAGTCCCAACAGACCTTAATGATAAAAGCTCTTCTCCTGAAGCCTTCATTAGTCACTGGTTATTGGCACAGGTCTGCGTTCACAAATAGCCCGGTCTGTTGGGAGAAAGCCAAATCTGTTAAGTCCTGATTGAGACAATATGTTGAACCTTGGCATAAACTGACATAAACCTACTTAAAAATAATTCAATATAAGGGTTTAAAGGGAGACAAAGAATGTAATATGTCAAACCATGCCACAGATATAACTTCACCTGTCTTTTCTTTCTCGAATCACATTCAAACATGCGTTACCCTTTCACCACGTGTTCTAAAACTTCTAGAATTCCAATTTCTACCTTGCAGAGTCTAATTTCTCTTATTAACAAGGCTGGAAATGTCACCAGCCTGGTAGGACTGGTAGAAGACACCAGGAGGTCGATTCAAAGAGCACTCTGTGAAGTCAGAGCAACATTGCCGGTGGCTGTAATGAGACTAGATTTGGTCGTGAGTGTTTGAAAATGTGACCTGCGGATGGGATTTATAATGTCGGCAGTAATTCAGAATCCTTGCCACAGAAGTCCAACCAAACCCGTGCTTCATTTAATCACTCAAACGAAAGGATGGTGTGTCAATTAAATCCCAATCAGGACAGAGATGAAGATTTCATATTTTATTCATAATGTGTTTTTATTGTTTGTATGTGGGCAGCTTTTAAAAATTATTTGAATTGTAAAGAAAAAAACTCTGGGTTTAGTAACCCACGCCTACTTTCATTTTCAAATCACTCCTCAGGGGTATAGTTAGAAAAAAAAAGCAACAGGATGTTTTGTTGTAGCATTGCGCCCATTTTCACTAGAACTAGATGGCAGAAAAGGAAAAACAGAAAATCCAGGTGCTGTGTGTGTATTTACTGTACGTGTGTGTGTATGTATATGTGTGTGTGATGTTGATAGAGAGGTGGGAGGGTTCACCTCCACACCTGTATTCACCACGCTTTTGTCTACAGCAGCAGTTCAAACACCCAGAGCCATAATACTGATCTAGTTTTCTTTATGCTCAGGTCAGATATTGTAGGTGCAATCACACCCATCACAGGAGGAACGTACAAAAACAACACTCTCTATGTTGTGCAGTGAAAAGAAAACCAAACAACTAAAACAGATTTATACTCTGTTCGAGAGAGCTGATGGTCTGCTGCACCAGCAATATGGTACAAACTGAAATATCCCATTGATCCACTGGTTCCTTTTTTTTAATAGAAACCAATGGATTTTTAGTTATCCTGCTGCCATGTTCGGTTTCAGTAAGTAACTGCTAAGGCAGTTTGACTGACAGAAATGCAATGCACAAAACACAGTTTGGCAGGTGATTGTAAAGTAGCATCGTATTGAACTGTTATTATTAGAAGCTACTGTAGCTGATTATTCAAAATTGTGCTAAAATTGCAAGAAAGAAGGTCAATTTTATATTGGTCTCACTGAAATCTGAGTATTTCTGAGCAAGCAACCTGCAACTTGTGTGGCCATAGCTTGCACGGCTAGTTTTTGGAAATCATGGTCTATTTTGGTGCGCTGAACCTGAGGCTGTGCACATTATTTTGTTGCATTTACCTCCACCTACATTGTATCTGTCTGGCCTACTTTGTTCTAACCTTGGCGACTGCCTCTACCTAAATGATTAAACTCAAGGAAATACATTTTTTGTAAATCTTATGCAGATTTGGACCAGATATTTACATCATTATTTACTTTTGGTAAAGTCTCATGCAGGCAGTGGTGGACACAGTTACCCTAAAGCACTAAAGCACTAACAGGGGAACAAATTTCCAGATTAAGGCTTTTGCTACTTTTTAAATTCATTAGTGGATTAGCACTTGCTAAACTCATGGGCTAAATTTAGAAGCACTAACTGAGGTCTTTAATTGTTACTGATCAATATTATTGTTCGTGAAAGCTGTCAGACATTTTTTTCATATGCGTGTCACTTATCTACAAGGTCACGTGTCAAACTCAAGGTCCTCAGGCCAAATGTAGCCTGCAGGTGACTCCCATTTGGCCCGCAGTGACAAAATTCTGCACACAGTAAATATTGTCTCGCATTGACTTGAAGAATGTTCTATGTGTCAACTTGATTATATTAGTGCTTTAGAATTAGGGGACATAAATATTTGAGTTAGTGCTTTAGGGTTAGTCCAACTAATATTTAGATTAGTGCTGCCCAACACTGCATGCAGGTGTCAAAATGCAGATATAGTGCTTTAGAACTGCAGAAACTAAACTGAGGCTCAAAACAACTGTGACTATTTTGAGAGAATATTTGATCAAAAATCAAGCAAAAACACCACAAGTCTCTGCGACTAACACAAGCAATCTGAGGAACCCCGCTAACTTTTTGAGACATTTTGGAGACGTCAACATAAATTCCATTTATAGCTGCCAACAGTTTCAGCTCAGTAACATAAATGTTCCTTTTTAAAACAACAAAAGGTCAAAACTTTGCTTTCTTTGTCAGAATTCTGAACCATAAGACAATGGCTCCAAAAGGTTCTGCTTATAATACATCCTTTCAAAGAGCTTCTTGGACTGAAAGGTTGGCTTGTGACAAGATAATTGTAATGTTTAAAAAATTATGATGTCTACATTTTATGTAATTTTATTCAGGTGACTGGCCCACTGAACAGATAAGTAAAAAAATGAATATTGAGGTTCATGGCCCTCGGCGGATGACTCATCGTGGCCGATTGATTCTTTTCTTTTTTATAATAAATGCATCAGTCAGACAAAATTTCATGGCATTCAAAATGTTTTTGTGGCTCAGCAGCTTTATAACAACACATATTATTGTTAATATAAGTACAATACAACAGTTTATTCCATACAAGACAGCTCAAGCTTTAACATTTCAAATCAGAATGAGTTTTCTGTGAGGAATTTCTGATGACTCTGTTTCCTCAGTAATCAAAACACTTTCAAATATCAGGCAGTTAAAGTTCAGCCTTTGGCTGCAGGGAAAATGGTGTTTAATCATCAACAACCTGCAGCCAAACTGACAAAACCCTTCACCGTGAGTCATTTGGAAAAGTCACCAGTCCAAAATAATCTCATCTGATGGGATCTTATGCAATATAGGTAGTGAAAGGCTTTGTGGGAGAAACTGTAAAGCAAATATTTAATGGAGAAATGGAGAGATAAAGACATGGAGAGGGAGGGAAAATAAAGATCAAGGGTGCACGGTGAAATGCACACAGATACAGAGCGAAGAGGAGGGAACCCAGATGTGGCCTTCGGGCTCAAACTGCTGAATCACCGTGTCGCTTCTCATAACTTCATCAAATCCTGAACTGGGAGCACTTTCTCTAAAGCCAAGTACAGAAAGCTTGTCATGATAAACAAAGAGAGAGAGAGAGACAGAAAAAGAGAGAGGGAGGAAAATCCCACCAACAGGATGTAGTGTCACAAAAACATTCAGAGAAAATGAGAGAAAGGGAGATTCCCTGATCTTCCCGTTTGTTTATCAACACCAACTCAAAAAGCCCAGAAAGACTTAGTTTCTTCTTTCCAGTGGCTTCGGGTCAGTTACATAAGATCATCCAAACCTCCTTCAGAGCTGCAGAGTAATGCACGCAGATTTACAGTCAGACTGCTGTTGCTTTGGCCTCACAGTGACGGAGTGAACCCCCATTGTGGACCCTCAGCCAATACAAGAGGATGAGTCGTCAGCTGCAGAGAGAGCAGATGACGCCTGTGGTTGCTTATGCAACAGCCAGCCAGATTTTATAAAGGGGTGCTTGCGTCATTTGCTGTTTTATCCTATTTGTATCTGTTTGTTTGTTTGTGTCAAATGCATATTTAATATTGGTTCAACTTTATCAGGATGTAAAGTTTAGCCAAACAAAGAAAATTTCATTGAGGCCATGAGTTTGATTTGGTTTAGTAACATGTAATTTACTCACTTGTTTTTTTTATGTTTTAGCTTCTCTGTGTTTCTTGTTGTCGCTATTTTCCTTCCCTTAGTTAGATCCTGTCCTGCCACACCCACTCTTACCTGCTCGTGTTTTTTTTATCTAACTCAGCAGTTTCCATCATCCTCGTTTAACCTCACTCCATAAAAAGTGCTAGTTTTTTTTTACTTTTCTCATCAGTCAAAAACATTTCAGATGTGATCCAGTTTTTTGTGCTTTTCTTTCTTGATGTTCCTTCTGAAATTAGAAGAGATCGAAGCTTCTTGTGTTTGATTGACTGATAAACAGGACCTTCACTGAAGCAGTTATTTTTCTTTCTTTTGTTTTCGTGACTTTCTGTTTACCGAGATACATTACTAAAAGCTCCAGGACACTCCCTCCTGAGTGGAAAATCAATATTATTTATCCAAACGCCTCTTTGGTCCAGAGACCTAAGGAGAGCTCTGTCTGCAATCATCCCCCTTAGAACACAACATTAATATTTATGTTATTGGCTCTCTGGATAAAATATTTACAAACAAACTTTTTAAAAAAATCACAAAAATGCAATCCAAGTTCAATTTTCCACACTTTGTATTGAATTTTTAATTGTATTCATTATTTGGCCTTCTTAAATGTCCTCATTCCCTGCAACTAATTATGTTTAAGAAGTTTGAAAACCTTTCCTGTGCAGTAGTGGCAAAGAGGACGAAGAGAAAGATCTGAACTTATTATAGTCTTAAATCAGGACTGGACAACTGGTGGCCCATGGGCCATATGTGGCCTGCGGGTGACTTCTGTCTGACCTGCCAATAAATTAATTTTTTTAAGGCAAACCTGTGTGTTTAGTCTGCTTAGAGATGTTGTCTGCTATGAATAATTTTAATATAAGTCTCCACTACACACATTGCACAAAGCTACAGTAAATGTGAAAAGTATACAGAAGTAGCAAGTACATAATCAACAGCTTTTTACCAGAACAACAACCAACGCAGGAGTCTGCATCGTAGGCCATTGCACTTCACCTTTTAAGTGTTTATTTCTTTTGTTTGCTTCAAACATTTTTTATTTATATTTAACAAGGTCACAAATGTTATACATGCATTTGAGCATAACATTTTTTAAGTTACTGCCCTGTGTGTTGGTTTAATAAACATATATATACACAAACATTTTTAAAATGGCAGCATAATTACACAAGAGTAAGTTTGCAGCACTGCTGTATGTGGTCTGCTGGTAGCGTCAACAAAAAATTGTGGCCCTATCCCTCATTTAAGTTGCCCTTCCTTGCTCTTAAATACTGATATTTTCTTGCAATTTTACAGCAATGTGAAACCTGTCTTCATAAAATACTCCATGTGAGTCAAAACACATCTTCATTGGTTGTTTGGTGTCTTTTCAAATGGTCATCAGTTATAAAAATAAGTCTCAAAAAGAACCCAAATCATATCTGTTAAAACAGCTGATTCAGAAACAATAGTGTTTACAGAATATGTGTTCAGCTCCTGATCATGCAAAGGAGAGCCACTAAATCCCAAACTGTCTCGTGTACTTTTATTAGGATATGGAAATAATAATCCAACATTGTGCTTTCCATATAGTATTAGAGCCCTATGAATACCCTGACTCTGTACACTCACAGCAGGATTATATAAAGTAAAGAGATGCATTCAAATGCCTCTTTTATGAATTAAGACTCCGGTGTTTCACATTTACATCATGGGTGGCTGCCACCCAATCATAACCTTCCAAAACAGTCCCAGCATGGATTATGGGATTAACAAAACTCAGAGCTGTTAGTCAGTATAGAGAAATGGAAGCTCCATACACATTTATGTACCCTGAGATACATGTTGTTCTTTCAGCTGCTCCCTTCTCTAGGGGTCGCCATGACTAGCTAAAGCTCAAAAAAGAGTTTGGTAATTTGTCTTACGGCAAATTAATGGAAATTATTTTGCATTTAAATCATTTAAACTAGCACAAGATTAGATGAATTTGCCCTTTATAATTTTATCAGAAAGTGTTTGTTCAGCTATTGTGCTCAAACCCTCACTAAGCTTGGTTTGGATGCTTTTGATTCCTCAATTGCAAATGTTCAAACCTGTCATTATTGTTGAATGCCTTATCAACAATATTGTTTACATTGGTTGTTTATTCTCTATAAATCAAAACTCACTTATTGAATGTTCTGAAGCTTGTTATCATATTAGACCAGGAAACAGCTTCAGTTTTATGAGCAACACTTATACAACAATTGCTCCATGACAGCACTGAGGAGCATCCATTAAACTGAAAAGGTCAAAAGTGTCTCATGCAGTGATTTTTTTTTTTTAAAGGACCAGATGAAGCTATATACAAGTATTGAACATCTTTACAATCCACAAAATAATAATTAAAAAAACATTATCTGAAAATCTTATTAAAAACAGCAGAGAGATATCAACATTAGTAAATACCCAAAGGCTTTTCTTTCACTTGCAGAAGACAATGTTTTATTCAGAGCTACATGCTTTTTTTTCCCCTCAACACTAATGTGCATGTTGATGGCGTACGGGTTATATCAGCAGCTTGTGCATTCAAGAGATGCTAACAGTCACTCAAAGCTTTTTAACACCACCTCACAACAACATTACAAGTCGTATAAAATCACAGGAATGAAGACAGGTGATGGTTCTGGGTGGTGTGAATCCAAACCCCAGAGAAAAATTGTCCTGTCTGTTTAGATTAGAAGAGCTGGTTCTATTTTGGGAACAGCATCAGTGAGGAGGGAAGACATTTTAACACAAAGAGGAAAGCAACGGAATATGTTAGAGGAATTTATCTAAGCTAATGTTGTCTTGCAATATATATATTTTTTGGATTACATGAAGCTTTTATTTATTTTGATCTCAACAAGAGCTGCAACCATTAGACAACATATAATTCCAGAATAGGAACCCATCAGAATCAGTCCAGTGCACCCACTCTTAATTTAATTAGCTTTCTGACAGTAACTTCTGTGCCTTCTGGCAAATGATAAACCAAAAATTTGATGTGCCAAATCTGAAGAGCCTTGCAAAAAAAAAAAGGAGAAAAAAAGGAAGTGTGGCCTCTTAGTCAGCAGTGACGCTCAACACAACCGCCAACTTCCCATCAGGCATTTGGACAACCCATTAGTACGACTCACCACTCATGCTGGGGCTCATCGATGACCAGCAGAATCTTGAACTTCTTGGAGAGGGAGGAAGATGGGGCCGACTGCTCCACAAAGCCGGCGGCAGACGCAGCCGTCTGTTTGACCACGTTGGTGATGGAGCTGAAGGAGCTGAAGAAGCCGGAGGAACCTCCGGACGAGGAGGACTGGGCTTGTTGGGGCTGCTGAGCCGGCTGGGTGGAATGCCGCTCCTGAGGCGCCGGGGAGCTGGCGGGCGCCTGGACCAGTGCGGGACCTTTGGTTGGGGACTGTGCATGGGCCGGAGCTGGAGAGGGGGCTGCAGCCTGCTGGGAAGGAGAGGAGGCGGTAGGGGGTGGAGGAGCAGGTGGGTCAGGCCTCTGAAGGTCTGTCATGTAGCCATTGGGCAGGTTGGACATGAAGCTGCTGTCAGAGAGTCGGCGCCGGAGGAAGTTCATGATTGTGGTCGAATGGTGGGTCTCTCAATCAGTCGGTCGTTTTTTTTTGTTCTCTTTAATGTGTCTTTGTTGGATTTCCAGGCTGGATGGAATGAAAGCAGAAGCAGCACTGGATCAGAGGTTAGATGAATGACAGAGCAAGCAATTCACTCCAAATAATCGAGGGATGCGTGACTGAGAGCTGCTTCACTGCTGGAAGGATGGAAAGCAGGAAGGGAGGAAAAGATGTATGAGGCGATGGAAAACAACCCTGGTCCAGTCTTCTAAAGACAGCTCCCAAAAGTGCAGCGAAGCCAGCAGAACAGTGAGCTGGGATGTGGTGTTTCTCCTCCTGAGCCTCACGCCTTCCTGAAAAACGCGTGTGTGTGTGTGTGAGTGAGTGTGTGTGTTAGACGTGGGTGAGTGTGTATCTGCGAAAAGGGAGAGGTGTGGTGTCGCCCCCTTCAGTGAGGTGCTGGATCTCTTCCCCCCCTTCCACTCTTCCTTCCGTCCTTCCTCCCGAGCTGCTACAAGCTGAATGCACTCAGAGAGATGCTGCCGTCTCTGTTTACCTCACTCTTTCATTCGCTCACGCTCCCTCTGCCCTTTTTTCCTCTCGCTCACTCTCACTCTGCGTGCTCACTGGCTGCCTTCCCCCTCTCCTCCTCCTCCTCCTCCTCCTCCTCCCCCTCCTCCTCTCCTGTCATCATCCTCCTACATCACAGTCAGCGTTCAAGTGTCGTGCTGCAACATTGTAGCCCCGTGTGCCGTGTGCAGCCATTGGAGGGGGTTTCCTGCACGCGTGCACAAGGTGAAGTTCACAGATGGAAACACCATCCTTGCTGCTCTGCAGGCCCCACCTACTTCTGCTGCCATCCATCCATGTTTTGACCTTCTCTTCAACGTGCCACGGCTTAATCTCTCTTCCCAGCTTAGAGTAAACAGGGCGGAGGCATTTTTGGTCAGATACGTTTTGTAAAATGAATTTCAAAAATGAAAAAAATATTTCAAATTGCTACACTTTTATGAAAGGCAAAATGAAGAGCAAGGATGATTTTTAATTTAAACCATCATTTATTATCCTTGTCTGTCTTGGTAACATAAAGACTTCAAAGCCCCTTGAGGCAAACACAATAAATAGATTTGATTTGACAGAAAAAAAAAGACGGCTAAAAAGTCATCCATCTTAAATCCTCTAATGTCTCACCAAATTGGTTGAATAATTACCTCTATATTAAATAGCGTTTTACAGTAATTTATCATTTTAAGGCTTACAAATCAGAGCTGCCAAATGTGAATGAAAACTGCACAAAACATTTTTGGAAATCTATTATTGATACAAAAACTCCAATTTGATGTGGAATATGTTTTTAAAGGAAATGGGATGGAGAAATGGCTCCTAAGAGAGGCTAATAAACATAAAACACTGAATTAATTTGGTATAAAAATAACATTTTAATGGGCCTTTTATTTATGAATATACTTTAACAAAGAATACAGTTTGTATTCATGGGAAAAAGAATGAATAGATGCATTAGTTCCTCTATAGATTGTAACATAAAACTGTCTTGACTCAAAAAAACTTTTGACATTTTTTTTTACTTGGTCCTGTAGGCTGAAGATGGAAGAGCTCAACCATGTTTTTATCTGCACACAGTTCAAAGGGGAACATCTGTGACAAGGGCACATTGATGTGTACCTTGCACATCTGTCACATCTGTGAAAACAGTATATGCTCAAATATAAAAAACAAGCTTTTGAGCAACATTTGCTTCTAAGTTATTCTAAAAAGTAAGCAAAAGATTGCTCAAGTATGAATTCAGGATGACTCTCAGCTACTGGCTTCTTGGGTAGTTTGACATCCTGAGGTCTGATTTGGTGTCATACAGCAGTACAGTTTCTATTGAAAGGGCGATTGTGGCAGAGTGGTTTAGAGGAGTCATCCTGCAACTGGTGGGTTACCGGTTAGATTCCTCATTCTACCCATCTCAATCGTTGTGTCCTTGGGCAAGACACTCGCCTTGCCTGCTGGTGGTGGTCAGAGAGTCTGGTGGCAGCAGCAGCCTTGTCTCTGTCAGTTTGCCCCATGGGCAGCTGTGGCTACAATGTAGCTTACCACCATCAGTGTGTGAATGTGTATGAATGGGAGAATGTCTATAAGCTGCTTTGGAGTCTGACAGGACTTGAAAAAAACGCCATATAAGTTCAGTCCATTAAATATTATTATTATTGAAGGAAACTTTGTAAATGTGACCCATCACATTGAAACGAGGATTAAGTCCAAAAGTGGAATGTGGAGAAATGGACAGATATAAGGTTTTGATTTAAACATGTGCAAAAATTGCATTTTGTCAAAATATCATGAATTAATGCCTTATCAATCTATCATTTG
>JAUBOC010000138.1:9289129-9310795 GCA_032275365.1 Anablepsoides cearensis | reverse complement strand
TATTTATGTTTGTGGTTGTAATGTGACAAAATATGGAAAAGTTCAAGGGGTATGAATACTTTTGCAACCCACTGTAAGTAACTTTGTCCAACAACATACGAAAAAAAAAAAACAGTGTTGGCTAGTTAATCAGTAATGGCAGTTCATAAGATTATTTTACAATAGAGAAGCACAATATATTTTTTTATTGTCATTGCACTATCGATGTGTGCATTATCAGTGTGTTTGCATTATCATTGTGTTTGCATATCAATTTTGCAAAGTTTAGCAATAAATTGCTGACACAGTTTGCACGTCAGTAATTTATTTACTGGTCAGATGTCCCTTTATTACCCTAAATGCCTTGATTGTCTACTGTCTTTGCAATAATTTAATTGATTTTAATTGTATGCATTTTTAATAATTTGCAGCCCTTTTTTACAGTCACTCAAACTGCCAGGAGCACTTTATGGTTTTGGTAAAATTGCTCACATGCATATTCAGTCAGTGTTTAGTTGACAACTAGATTATTGAAAAAGGAGGGAAATGTCAGTCTAAATTAGTTGCCGCCGGTTGGTAGGCTTGTGTTGTGCCAATAATTTATAGCTGAATTTTTTAATACTGTCTTGAATCTTTTGTTGGACAGAAAACTCACAGTACATCAGCAAGGCACTGCTTCAACCTAAGGCTACAACATACCTCCCTATAAAACTATAGATTTGGTAGTTTTTAAGTTGCATGCTCAGAAAAGCCAACTTAACTTGTTTTTAGTTCAACTTTCATGTACTTAAAACAATAACCTGTTGCAAAATTATAGGGACAAGCATTATAATATTTTATATAGTACATTTTATTACGTCAATGAATTAAAGTTCCTTTTATCACTCAATTATTTGTCTTAAAATTTGGTTTGAAAAAAAAAAACACACTGCAACAATGTGCAGCAGATTATGTGTCTGGATAACTTCCCGTCTTAAACCAACAACAAATAAAAACTTGTGTAAAAGCCAGCAGCAACAAAACATGTCATAAACTAATAATATTTAAAGCACACTAACACACAGTTCAGCTATTACATGCATATCTTTTTGGTATGTGTGTGCCTAAATGTGTGTATGCATGCAATAAAAATCAGAAACATGCACGCCAGAGGGTATGCATGCTGTATTGTGTCTATCACCCCTACTGTTTTATTACCTGGTATCTTATCATTTCTACGCCAGCATCTCTTGTCTTTTCAGAGATAAACAAGGTTGTGGGCTAAAAGTGTTTGAGTTATTGTTATGACAGTTGGTGTAGTTCAGAGTGTCTGCAGGCTAAATATGTTGTGCATCAAAATTTTGATCACTTTTGTGCTTTTGTGCTTAAAAAAAAAGACTAACTCAGAGTGATTAGAGATTAGTCCCACTTTATCGACATTCTCTTCAACTCTTAGACTGTAAAAATTACAGTTATAATATAAAAAATTATAATTAATTTGGTAATAGGGCTGGGCAATTAATCGATTTAATCGATTAATTCGAATTTGCCATTTATAAAGATTTAAATTTTGGAAAATCGAGATTTTTTCCCACCAGTGCACTTTTTGGGGCTTCTATAGTTCAGAGGTGACCCCACCTGTCCCTCTATGCTTGGTACATGACATGACAACATGGCAGCTAGCAGAGAGGATTTACTTCTCAAAAAAGGCACTGTTTCTTCAGTTTTCTGGAACTGGTTAGGTTTTGCAAACTCGGACTTGGAGCAACAAACACCTCACTGCAAAATCTGTTTGAAGGCTCTTGCTACAAAAAGCAGTACAACAAATTTGTTTTGACACCTGAAACAGAGGTACTCCGTTAAGTGGGAAGCAAAATCGATTAAAATCGAAAATCAAATTTGGGATGAAAAAAATCGGAGATTTTATTTTTGGCCCATATCGCCCAGCCCTATTTGGTAATAAAAAGACATGTTCTTTGGATTCTTTTTGTTGAAGCGCAACTAAAAAAAAGGTGTAACAGCAAGTGAGTTTGCTGAAGGCATGTTGTTGTAAAGGTAAAGATTACTCTGGATTTATAACAAAATATTTAACAACACCATGATTGTACATCTAAATGCAGTCTGATAACCATTTCATCTTGATTAGCTTGTTTTAACAGAGGCCAAAATGTGGAATCAAAATAAATTCAATAAAACATGCGACTCTACTTGAACAATAATCTCCTGCATTTTCCTGATTTTTCTATTACAAATATATTTTACCAAAAGAGTAATCTGAGAACAAGCCATAAAATTACCACATAGTTCTTATGGAATGCCTCAGATTGACAGTACTTTAATTCATTTGTTCCTAATCTGCTATGTTTGTGACAGAGTTCACAGTGGTTTGACATAATATAATAAAGACAACAAAGGAAACATTATGTATCTGACACTCTTTAAACATGCAGCATGACATATTTTATCACTGTAGGCTCTGAAGAGTGCTGTTCTGGAGGTAAGGATTCAGTAATAAAACCAAATGATATTTATGCTAATCCCATAAAAATAGCTGTCAGAAAAGACTTTTTCCAAATATTGTGACACGTGACAAAAACTCGGATTTGCCCGTATTTAAAATTTGCAGTCTAAATGTCAGCAACTCAAAGGGGAGTGAGGCAGCAGAATGTGCTCAGCGTTTGTTTGTCTAAATCAATTGTATTTGTAATACCTGCAGATGGCAGAGAACTGAATGCTTCAGCAGTTTTAGCGCAGCAGAGATTACAGCTGCAAAGCTAGAAGGTGACCTGAATGCACCTGCTCTTAACTGCCTCCTTAATAATTACTCCTCATCATTTATTCACATTGATGAGCTCTAACCACTGACTATTTATTTCTGTTTTGGTCAACAGTAGATGCTTTTTTCACTACAGGAACGTGTTGTCCTTTACTAAAACTGGAGCTTCCCTCTCAGTCTGTGTTGTTTTCACACCCTGACCTGCATTCATCACTGTGTGCCCCCACAAACACTTCCTTCAGCAGTTAAACCTACTCATTATCTGTTGAGCGTTGCACATACTCTCAAACACACGGGCAAACGGCTCGACATCACTGTCAGAGCTTTGTTTGAGTCACGGTTCAGCAGGCGGTCACTGGAACTGCAGGGGTTAGAGGTCACAGTGGTTACAAGGTCAAAGTTCAAGTGTCATGAAGAGACGGTCTCAGGTTATCAGGTTAAATCTAATCGACCGTTGTTTTTTCCGTTAAACACAGCGTTTCTGATTTGCATTTTTAAATGTAACCGGATGGACATGTCAATAATCATTTTGTTTTGTCTGCGCTGATAAAAAGCTGTTTTTTATTTTTCTATGAGCAGAAATAAAATCCTCTCGACTTTAAAACAGGACGTTGAAGCCAGGGCCGGCAGGATGTAATTTAAATGATTCATCGCCTGCTTTTTGTGACATTTAGGTTTGGGCCTAAGCTTTACGTGTTTCTTTCTTTTTTTTTTTTTTTTTTCAACATGGGCCTGTCATTTCACTCCTCTTCACTTCTTCACT
The DNA here is from genome assembly GCA_032275365.1 of Anablepsoides cearensis. Lineage (NCBI taxonomy): Eukaryota > Metazoa > Chordata > Actinopteri > Cyprinodontiformes > Rivulidae > Anablepsoides > Anablepsoides cearensis. The sequence continues at coordinate 9,307,298 of JAUBOC010000138.1, read as the reverse complement.
GGTCTGAAGAAGTTATAGATAGCCTTGTATCTCTGGCACACTTTTTGACACCTGCTGATGCTTTTCACCTGCCAGCGAGACGTTTCACTGTTGTGCTCTGAGGTAAATATCAGAACAAGGCTGAATGAACTTTTCTAACATACTGGAAAAAAAATATTTTCTATGATGTTGGAAAACCTAAGTCTATGTTAGGAATATGAGGATACAGCAGCTATGCTTTTATGTCATATCTGTCCTCATGTTGTTTTTCCAAACCTCTGTAGACTAACCATCAAGTACTGTCACTATTCTGTATGTCTGGAGGTGAAAGTTATAAATAGTTCAATGTCAAATCTACTCTTTTCATAAAAAGAATGAGTAAGAAGAGCTGCCAATAAAGTACATTTTTGTATTTAATAGTACAAAAAATTCTAAAGATAAATAAGTCAAACGATAATTATGAATATGCAGTATATGCTAATGTGAACACATTTTTTTTAAAAGTGATTTAAAAATATATTCAATGTTATGTTATATGTTTCCTTTCTGTTGGTGTTGTTTGCAGATGCTTTTTTTGTGAATTATTGGTCTTGTATTGCAAAAAAAAAAAGTGGTTTACGCAGAGGACTTATTTTACTAATAAAAACATCTTTATCTATAGATTAGTCATAATTACAAGACTGTCAGAATTAAAGCTGACACACAAATTTGGTGGAAAAAATTATAGCAATAAAATATTTTTACAAGCAAACATTGGAATAAACTACTGCAGATAAACTTTAATCTTGCTTTTAATTTGTTTTTGCTTTATTTGAAAGTGATGAATGTTAACAATCAATCCATTCCAGTGCTATAAAAGTTTAAAAACATCTTGATCATAATGGTTGCCTCAACCTGCTATTTTTTTATGTGACCTGCACTTTAAAGACTTTTCACAAAAATGACACCAAGACAAAACACAAGCCGTGGAGAAAAACAGCAATTTTTCCAAATAAATTAACATTTTTTAAACTTAAAAAAATATATAATAATAATGTCCTTCATTCACACTGTAAATATCAGGCTCTCTTCCTCTATAGCAGCTCTTCTGTCTTAACAAAATAATCTTTTTCTCTGTTGTGCACGTTGCTCATACTTTACATTCCTCTGCTTTTGATAGCACTCACCACAGTTTGGAAGAATTAAATCGAAAGGCATTGCAATACCTTTCACAGAATGAACCTTTAATGCGCAGAAAAGATGGATTTTAGCTGCTCCATAATGATTTTTCATTTTAATGAACCCAGTTGAATCAAACTGTTCAAGGACAAATGCTTGCACAGAAATACATGAGATGTAGACAACTTATTGCACATAATAGTTTTGAATAAAGTTAGACAGGCTTAGAAAAACTTATTGTCATGTAGGTTTTTTTCCATTTCTTGTGGTTGGCACAGGAATATTAATTTGTGGAATAATAGATTGTAAATGGGTGAAATTAAAATGTTTTTTTGTTTCTGAATCTAGTGATAATCTTCTGTAACCCATACAAAGTCTGAGTAGCATGCTAGCTTTGTGCTAGCCTTGTAGGAACTGACATCTTGAATAAATAATAAGTCACCTGGAGTCAGTTTGCCTCCAGCTAATTGACAAGAATGTTGTTATAGGTCAGAGTATGTGATGGGAACAGGAATCATTTTCCATAACCAGAAATAGGATCTCATGTGGCAAGATGTGTTTGTAATGCCTGGTCCTTCTTAAATTAGAAACAAAACACAACAACCTCAAGAGCTTAATGACAAAGTTAGAGAACTTGGAGTACTTTTTAAATGAAGTGTTGCTTTGGGGGAAAAAAATGAATTTCCTCTTTCAAACTATCAATGGTATGTGCTAAATATAATTTAACCCATCTGTGTTTTTCTATAACTGTCTTAACTATACGCAGATTGAACATTTTTCAGGTTCAGGTGCTTACTGTATATATTCTTTGCTTCATCACAAGGTTGTTCAGCCAATGTCTTGGTCTTGTCAGGAACTGTTGAGACAAAATTTGACAAGTAACAAAAACTGGGAAGGAAAAGCTTCAAAATAAATAATGAGAATGAAACATATTCTGTCTATCCTGACTGTATTATTGGACATGAGCTTTGCTAAATCAATAGAGAAAGATTTGCAAGCAACGTGTCAAAGAAAAAAAGTAAAACAAAAGCATTTTATTTTAATTATGAACGGATTTGAAGATACAAACAACTTTTTGAAGTTGGAACTAACTTTAATGAGACACTGTCAGTGTAGACCATTGTTAGAATAAAACAACAATAAACATTTTTTTTTTCCAGAAACTTTCAGCATTTTTTTTTCCCAAACATGTATCCTTGTTATGACTGCTTGAATGATTTTGTTGGTTGATTCATTACACAAAAGTAAAAAAAAAAAAAAAAAAAAAAACGGTCAATGTATTTTTTAAACAAAAGAAGCCATATTTCTGGTTTTGCATACAAAGCTTTTATTAACCACTCAATATGTGCCTTGTTTTTAAGTCAATAATTGCTTATATAAAAGAGAGATGAAGCTACAACAAGATCAACAAGTGCTCATTTACATAATAAATTTAAAACTAATAGAAATACTAATGTATTCTTCATCTTTGTATCTGAATTATAAGTGCGGTCTGAAATGACCTTTTTTTGTCAGGTGACATCATAGGTAAAGTCATTGACTCACATTACAAACAAGTTTGATAATAAACAAAACCCTTTTTGTAAACGACAAACCCACATGGAGAACACAAAGATGGGAAGTGAATGTCTCTGCTTCCACACAGTCACCTGTTGTTGTCATTGTTTTGCTGTTGCAACACTATACTTGCTCCTTTGTGTGGAAAATCCTTTCATCCAAACACTCTCAGAAACCAAGGTTATGTTTAGGATTATTTTTTAATTTTAATTAAAAAAATTGGATTAAATAAGGCAGAATGTGTGGATAAAGGTGTCTACAACTTTGTATTGTAAAGTTATGTGAGCTGGTGGTACATAGGATTGTCAGGTGTTTGTAGAAAGTCTTCTTCTAATCAACATAAACTCAAGGGGTGTAGAGAAGACACAGTTCGATAACGGTCCAGATATGAAGAGCTGAGACAACAAATTTGTCTTCGACCTATTATGTCACCATGTAAACAAGGCTGGTGTGCTGGTATTTCAACACTTGTGTTGTAAAGTCATCAGAGATTTGACCTTTGATCCCTGTCAGTATGAGAGCAGTTCTTCCAGCGTGGCTCAATAAGATCACATTTTCACCCAGGTTAAGAAGACGAGAACTGGAAGGTTCAAACTGGGCCTTATTTTTTCTTACTATTTTGCTGTTATTTGCTGCTTTAAAGTTAACAAAAAGGGCTGAATGTTCTTGAAATCTCTTTGTGAATAGTTCTCCAGACTTTCTAAAAGTCTTTTAAACATTTTGTTTTAGACTTGGGCTGTTCTTGTACCTGACCATGACATCATACAATAAATGGAGTGACAGATCTAAAAACAAACATTCTACAGCCATGAACAGTGACTGAAAATAATGGTTTTTAGCTGTGTTTGGGTCAAACTGTGTTGTTATTGGCATTTTTTTATAGATTCAACTCAAGAAATAAGAAGAAATTGTACCTTTAAAACAGGCTGCTGTTACCAACATGCCAAGAGAGCCTATTTAAACTGGGTTATTTGCTAAGTTGTTTGTTACGTATCGACACAGCAATTGTTCTTCCACAGAGTTTAGAAGCCTTTTATTTTCCAAATGATTCAGAAAGTCAGAAATGAGTGACTTAACAAATTAACATTCCTCTGAGTCTCTCCATTTACTCACAAAATGAAGAATAGTGTCTTTTAGTCAAATGAAATGGTCCTCATCAACCTGTTTTACTGTAAGTATCATTAGTAATCAGCACAGTTCAGCTTTATTAGAAGTCTAACATTAATCAAAAGCAAGGTAGCAGAAAGTTATCCAATAGAAAAGTTAGGTTTGGTTGATGAGCGTTAGTACTGACATCTTTAGAGGTTTTTAGATCAAGTGAGCTCTTGAAGTTTGTGACTCAGAGCAAAGACAGGCTGCAGCCTGTGGATCCTGTGAAGAGAGAAGGTTAATGTCACAGTAGGCCAAGCTGCGTTTTACACCTCGTCTTGTGAAAGAAAAAGGTAAAATTTCAACAACTGCTTGTGTAACCATTAATCTTGATAGTAAATATTAATTTTTTTAACATCTCAGATCTTAACAGTGACATGGTGTTATGCAGTTTGCTTTAAAGGCAGATTCTACATCAGGCTTTTTAAATAACTGTGAAACAGAATGTTGAAGTGAATTTAGCAGCTACAAGAGAGTAAATACTGAGGAGACTTCATTTCCTGTAATAAACCAGCTGTAATTATGTACACATTCTCCAACATGTCTAGTGTCAAAATAATTTTTTTTTTAATTAAAAAGTGTTATTTTAAGGGATTGCTTTTTAAATTGCATGTGGCCTAGATTTTTTTTTATTGCTTCCACTTCCTTTATAGTTTTGTTTGTATTTAAAGTAAAATTCCTTAGACTGACTAGCAAATAGCATGAAATATTTAAGATCATATCTGTGTGCATAGCTGCAAATTCAAAAACATATTGTTGCTTATGGGGATAATGTGAACTGTCTTAATATAAACCTATTATCAATAAGATTATAAATGCGTGCAAAAAACACATTTTTATTTAGTGACTACTTCACCAAGGAGCACTGGTTGGGAAGCATAGACCAAAGTTCAGCTCTGAGCCTGAGGTTTTTTCCAGTGCCCTGCTAACCTGCAGCACCAGCTGTAGAAGCAGCAGCAGAAACAAATAGACTCTGACAGAATCCGTCTCTCTCTGAAAGTGGAAACAATGGTCGTCCAATTAGACAAGGACCTGAGCTCTGAGCCCCCAATTAGAGAGGGGCAGGCCAGCGGGGAGGAGGGGAGATGCCTTTGTGTGTGCATGTGTGGAAGTAAGAAGGGGGGAGGTTTTTAGACTGATCTGGGTGGAATTAGTCTGTAAGCGTGTTCTTATGGAAGCACGGAGGAGTGAGATAAACAGTTTTTTACTTTTCTTTTTTTGTGTAATTTTGCTCTTTAAGTTAAAAATCTGCATTCTTTTAAGTTTTAAATCTTGCTGAACTATTAAGCTTTTTATTCTATGTCTGTGTGATAAATGCACATTCATGTGTGACCTCATCATCAAAATCACTTTTCTCACTGCTTCCTGTTCAACTCTAGAAAGTACTTTTTTAGTTTCACAAGAAACAATGTGTCATGACTTTTAAGCTGTTTTCATGACAATTTTAAAACTTAGTTTGCCTTTCCCCCCGACTATTCATTGTTGACGAATAACTTGTAAAACCCTTTTCATGCGCCAGGGGGCAGTAGAGGGTCAATCTAAATTTTAAAGGAAGCAAATTTGATCCCTACCATTTATATAGCAGGTACCACTACAAATATTACACTTAAGTATATACATTAATTTATAGATGTGAATTTTTTAGTTTAATAGTATAATTTTTATTTTATTTTATTTTAAAAGGAAGTAGAAAGGCTTATAAGAAACTTCTCATTTGAAAAAATAAAAATAAAAAACACCTTCACCAGTCTATATTGCTGTTTTGATCTTACCGAAGTTTTCAAATCCAGACAAGTTTATGATTTCCCATCCGCCACCTTTTAGAGCGTTTTTGTTTTCATTTTTATTACTGCCATTATAAAACTACAGGGACTCGGATAAACTGCGATAAGGTTACGTGATAACAAAGTGTGCTTGCGAATACTTTTACAGCACCTTTCGTTTTCTTCTTTGCTGGTGGGACTTTTGTGTCACAACAATCTTTGGCATGCTTAACATTCATGAGCAAAAACATCAACTGTAATGAAATATGTCTGAAAGTGTTCATGTGCAACTTTAGGGGGCATGTCCTTTTCTCTTGCTGTATGAGTGTGTTTTTAATAGGCTGATCTTGCGCGTTAAACATCCCTGATATTTGAGGCGCTCCAGGGATTTACGGCGCATGCGCAGTACGCTCCTCTCAGCAGCAGTGGAAACCACTGGAGCAGCATAGGAGTCATACCAAGCATAGCCTGCGTGTCAGTGCAGTCGACTTACAGCTGGCTGTGAGGAGAACTGACGCTACTTTTACCTGTTTTTACTCTGTCGTTCGCTTTACGTTTATTCATAGCTAATAGAAAAAAAAGATAAAAAGAAAAGCACCGCGATATAATTAAAACATTTGCGAGACCCCACTTTCCGCGGAGGTTTTCTAGAAAAGTAAAGTTGGAGGCTGGGCCTTTAGCTTTTCGACAGTCGGTTGAAAGGAGAAAGAGAGAGAGAAAAAGCTTGTCTTTTTTTTTTTTTTTTTTTTTAAATGAAAGCTCGTTAAATGCATCTAACAAAGATGGACCTGTTGAACTATCAGTACCTGGACAAGATGAACAACAACATTGGTATTCTCTGCTACGAAGGTAAACGACACTGTTTGTGGGCGCTTAGAAAACTTTCAAGTGGCTTTTTAGCCCGTGAGTGAACGATGTAGTTGGTCGAAGTTTTCTGCCTAACAACAGTACACAGCCCAGAAAATGTGTATTATGTACACGAAATGGTCTTAACATTTTAATGTTAAGTTGTGAGTAGCTTACACATAGCAGCTAGCTAGTATTTATATTTTGTCCTTTCAGCACGAGTGAACATCATGCCATTTTTTGTGTATTGCTTAAGCAAAGCTGTGAGATCAAATAATGTAATTCTACTGAGTGCGTGTGTGTTAATTTGACATGACTCACTTTATTACGAGTTTCACGGCTCCTGCTCTGTGTTATTCATATTTGAGCTCTTGGTTTTTGTGGTTTCATCTGATTCTGATTAAGACCTTTCTAATTGGTTGTTAAAACATTGATGTGTAGTTTAACTACCTCTATTTTCTCCTCAATCGGTGTACTTTTTATATGTTGTAATAGGACTTTGCTGTACTTGCTGTTAATTTACATAAAAGTGGCTTGCATGTGTATTTATTCAGGTTTTCTCCCATCCTGATCTTGACTTATTCTACAACATGCAACATAAAACAATTAAATTAAAACTATCTAAAAATGTCATACTTTCTAAATACAGGGTTCCCACGGGTCCTTGAAGTCCTTGAAAGTTTGTGAATTTGAAAAAAATATTTCAAGGACCTGTCACCTGGGAAGTTTGTGAAAACAGCCAAAAATTTCACTTGTCCTTGAAAATCCTTGATTTTTGGGGGGGAATTGAAGTTCTCTATTAACACAACTTCTGTAAACTAAAACTAATAATAATAATAATAAACTTACATTTGTTGTGGTGGATAACTCAGGATTATGGTAAACTGACGTGGCTTTCAACAAATAACGTGAGCCATAGTCATAGTCATTTTACCCAATCAGATGCTCTGATTGGGTAAAACTTGCGTCTGGACATGTTCACATCCCCTCTTCCTAAACTGAGCTGCTGAACCTCCCAGGACATAGTTACATGTCTATGTATTGTAGATATGAATATTTAATCCACTTTCTTTCATTAATTCTGACTCAACAATTTCTATATTGTTCAGTTTTTCATTGAATTTACATGATATTAAACCTGTTTCTTTCTGCAGTAGCAGTAGGTAATTGCCGTTTCACGTGGTTTGTGAATTTGAGGAAATTGGTACTGGAAAGTCCTTGAAAGGTCCTTGAATTTGATGTTGATCAAGGTGTGGGAACCCTGTAAATACACCTCTTGTAACTAAGCAACAATGGTTATAAACAAAACAAAACTCCATTTCAATAAATCAATGTTTTCCAAACTTTTTATCTCCTGACCCCTAAAACAACAATAGCTGAGACATTTGCATCCGAAACACACTTGAGTGAACTACACGATCATAGGGAAAATTTAAACAAACAGTATAACAACAGCAACACAGAACCCCCTGCTTAGTGTAATGTGACCCACAGTGGGGTTCTTGACCCCGATTTTGTGACTCACAAGAACATATATGTTTTGTAAATAGTTAAGGGTTGCCCAAGTTGTAGTGTATTTGTTTATTTCTTTTTCTGGTTCTGACAAATCTCCAAAGCTTAGAGTGAAGGACAAACATTGTCCTAATGAACTGTTCAGAATTGTTTTTTACTTGTGCTGTTCTCCTTGTTGCTCTAACTAGCAGTTCATGTGACATATCAACTTTTAATTACTCCCATTATAACTGTGCAACTGAAAATTATTTTTCTAAGAAGTACATAAATAAATTATTTTCTTAAAATGTTAAAAGTAGCAGCTTTTGCCATGGGACTAAAAACTCTGTTTTTTTTTTTTTTTCTTTTGGAGGGGGTTATGGATTACGGATGACCAGAAAATGTCTGAGTTTTCTGCAATGTGCAACCTGTTTAGTTTTGCTCAGTAGTTTGGACACTTGTAAAATTTTAGAGGCTGTGCAGATCTCTGCACTGAAGGTGTAGCCTGGGGTTGCTGCCTGTCAGAGACAGAGTTGTGTATGTGTGTGTGTGTGTGTGTGTTAACATGAAGCTTCATCTTCCTCAGGTTTCAGCCTGTTTCTGTGAATTACATCAGTTAGATGGAGTGGTATATATTTATATGTCAGGATCCTTTCGGGTCTCACTTTGTTGAACCTAAATCAATTTGGTCTCTGGATGCATTTCCTTACAGATTGAATCTGTCTGTTTATTTTCCAGTTTTCCTAAGTGTTTTTAGCTGACTGAGCTAAAATCTGACTTCATCACATGCCTCTTGATAAGAAAACAAAGATAAAAGAACTAGGAAAGGAGCTTAGCATTAAAAAAAAAGAATCATGAAAGAAAAGCCACTAGAGCTTAAACATGTTGAGCAAGTAAAAATTGGAAAAGCTTTGTGATACTGTAAGTGTCCTGACTTGTTATTATATGCATGAGCACGCTTACCTAAATGCATTTTCTGGCAAACACACATTCATGCTCATACTGGTGCTATGTCCTTGCAGCTTCAGGCTTCTTCTGAAGCTATCACTTTGTTGTAATTGTTGACACGCATGTGCAAGTGCAAGCACAAGCATGGCACTGTTTATCTCACACATGCTCAGCCATGAACCTCTTAAAAGAGGTAGATGCTTTTATATGTGGCTTGTTAAAATATGCCTGCTTGTTAGATGTATTCAGAGCTACTTAATGCTGACGATTTTGAATAATCTCAGTCACAATGCGATAATGAAATATTTGAATAGTTCACACTATCCCGACTCCCACAGGGATGTAATGCTTAATCGCTTGCTCGAAGAAAATTTAGCATAAAGTGTTAGACTTCATCTTGTCTTGTTTTTTTTTTTAATTGAACAAATTAAATCAGACTCAGGTGTTTATGCTCTGTAGTTCATCCAAAATTGGACATGCTCCAGGTTTTAATCAGGTTAAATAAGGACAGCCAAGTCCTTGGGTTTTGTTAATATAATTGACAATAAGTGACAATTATCTTCAGTGCTATCAGTGTCTGCTCTTCTCTGTATCTTTTTATTCATTACAATTCAGAGTGTAGAAAAACAAAATCTTGCGTAACAACTCCCACATTGATGGGTGTGCCAATTTTTGGGTTGAGTGATAAATGTTACTCCACTACATCCTTGATGACAGATTTCAGTCACTTACAGGCAGTGACACGGTCGTATTTTGCACTGCCAGGTACTAAAAGTATAAAGACGAAAGTAAAAGCAACAGCCATGTTGTGGTGTAGAGCAAAATAGTGAAACTCTTATGAACCCTTCAGGGGTTAGTATATCCTAACATAAAATGCATTTTTTCTTTGCTAAATAGTTTCTAGCTGCAAGGGTAATTTTCTTTCAAGTTCACATTGTTCCATTTTTTTTGTTTTGTTTCTTTACAGACATTTGAGAATCTGTCATTCTTTAGTGAAGGGTTTTTGGATAGATTAGATGGTAAGGTATGCACTACACAGTTCTAGGAAGTTTTAGTACTCTTTGTTTGTTAGTTCATCAGTTTCTGGCTTTCTGCCATCATTTGTAAGCCTATCATGGATGAGAGGAGAGTAATGCTGACTAGGAAAAAAAATAAACAGGACTTAAAACCTCTTTAATGTCTGGCACTTTGCTTTGTTTTACTTTTGTTTGCTTTCCGTCAGAAGTTAAACAAGTCTAGCATTGGGTTTAAAAGTTCAGCCCAAACAATCAATATCTTCAGTGGAGATTTATTATTATTTTTCGTGTGTGTCCTTTTGAATACGTAAAGTTTAAAATCCAACCCAGAGGGCACTACGGGTTTGTGAGAATCTAGGCCAAAAACTACTTTGCTGTTTTGCAGAGAGAGAGAGAGGACTTGTTAGAACTAATCTTATTTAAGTATCCAAAAGGGGGAAGGAGAGTGCGAGAAAAAAAGATGAAAATGTAAAGAGAGAGAGGTTCACCTCAGTTTGTAATCCAATCTCATCCTGATTCCAAGCTGTTTGAAGTTCTATCAAGAGAAAAAGGCTTTGATCATGTAGACCTAATGAACTGAGGAAGGAGAGTGGAGTTTTACTTCTGGTCCTGCCCTTATTCCACAGATTGTCTTCCTGGTTCACAGAAAAAAATGTACATTTGGTGGGCTCTTTAAACAAATATTTAGAGCAACCTGATGTACAAATTAGGTTTTAAATGTAGACTAAGCTGGTGCTAATTTTCTTGTACTTAAAAGAAAATGGACATTTTTCCCCTTCGGTTGTGTGAGTTTTTGTATTTTTGCTTTCTTGTTCCTGGTTCTATGATTTGTCTGCAAATTGCAGAAAATTGCACAAATTATTTTGCTCTTTTGTAGCATTGTTCTTGTGTCAGTGTGTTCTTCTGCCTATTTTTGCATTTTATTTTATCCTCTTCTGTGCAAATGTTAGCCTTATGTCTTTACTACCAAAAACATCACCAAACATTTTTTTTGATTGAGGATTTGGCAAAACAACTGTAACAAAAAACAAGGAACCTTGTTCTGTCGCGGTCAGTGCAAGTTGTACTGTATAATCTTTAGCACGTTAAATGTCCTGCAATAATACACTGACCTTATTTCAAGTTTAATGTTTTTTGGGTTCAGTGTTGAGGTAGAGCTAAGTCAGCAGTGTTTGACTCTTTACAGTCAATTGTCGTTCTTGTTTGGATGGGAAACTCTCACAGATTTCCTCTTTGTTGAGTGCCGCACTCGCTGATAAGCTGTTGTATGTTCCTGGATGCTGATTGGACAGTGCGGTGTCACAGTCCTCTTTCTTTATTGCCACCCTTCTGCCCTGCCAAAAACAATGATGTCACCCTTGTTGCCATGGTCACAGTAGGACAAGCTGGAACATGCCAAATAGAAAGAGGAGGACTAGCTATTATGTTTCTCAGGCCATGCAAAAACTAAGTAAATGTCAAATTGTGCAAGAAATGGACATTTTAGTTTTTCAGTGCATGTTGTGAAATTTTCAGTGATTCCTCATATCAATATAAACTATTTCTATTCAGATTTTAGGTTCACATGTATTTAAATGTTGGCTGAAATATACATCAGTTTTTATATGATTAAATCAATAATATAGTACTACTCTGCACTAATTTGTGGTAATATTTGTTTCTGCAACACTGATTGAAAATAAAGTAGAATTGAGCACTAAGATAAGAGTACAGTGTTTTAAATGTATTCATGCATCAGTATGAGTTACTATCTAAAAAGAAAAAAATGCTGTCAAATTTAGTGTGGTTTTTGTTTTGTTTGGTAAAAGTCAGACATGAGGCCCAAGCAGTGGAAAGTCCCCGCGTTGAGATCGAGCCAGTGGTAGTTTTCCTGATTCTCTTTTGCTTGAACTCCCACTCACTGACAGCTCAGTGGGCCCTCTGTGCCAGCAAAGACTGCAGAGAGAGAAATAATTCACACCACACACATGCATGTGGAATCCATCCACAACTATTTCTCCCAAAACATTCCTGACCAGATACTCCTCTAATGCCAAAAGGGTTATGCCATGCTCAGCAAACTGGATTAGTCAACAAAATTCAGTTTGAGCTGTAACACATCCTGGATATATAAAAAACATTTTAATGAAGTAGTTTATGTAGTTATAAAGTTCAATGAGACAATTTAATAGCTGCTTACTATTAAAAAAAAATACCATAATTCCTTTTATTAGTTTATGGCGTTGCTGCCAGTGTAAAGTTGTAAAACAACAACTGCACAACACCAAGTTCATTCTCAATCACAAAGAAATTGCTAAAATTACAATCATTGGTAAAAATGTACCTGATCTCTGACTCGCAATAGTTATTGCATTTAGTGTTTTTGACTTTGTCATGTATTCTTACATTTCTGCTTTTTCTCTGCAGGTGAAGCAGCACTGAGAGGGGACCCCAGATTCCAGTCTCTGTCACTATCCTCATCTTCCTCTTCCTCGTCGTCGTCGTCATCATCTTCCATTTCAAATCACAGAACCGGTCCTCCTCCCATCAGCCCCACCAAGAGGAAGCTGAGTGGGGACCAGGTAGACAGCGACATGGACGACAATGAGCATGTGGCGAAGATGAGTCGACTGTTTGCCGCACAACTGTAAGTACACATTGAGACACACTCTACTGTGACTTTAACTAAGCATGTGCCCACACATTCAAAGAAAACCTGAATATCATTCAACGATTATACAAATTTTATTGTAGGAATTGCTTCTGAAAAACAAGGTTTCAAGTTCTTATCACTTTTTTTGTTCTTTTTATTGCTTTATCATTCATAAACTGTAGCTATTGAAGAACCTTGGTTCAAGAAAGCCACCTATAAATGTCCATATTTTTAAAACATAGCCTCTTTTTTTTAAATAGTTTGGGTTTTGCCTGTACATGCAAATGTTTCTGTTGGCTACGCCTGAAGCTGCCCAGGGAGATTTACTCAGCCCCATTTTGAGCCACATGACGCTATGCCAAGTTGGGCTGGCTCTGCAAATTCGTACACCTCTTATAGCTGCAGATCTTTGAAAGCTTGGAAACGGGAACTGCACAACCAAAAGATAACTCACAACATCTCCACATTCCTGCTTCCAGGGATTGTAGAGCATCCAAAGTGCTGGTTGGTGGTAAATGGCTGCAGAGGAAGGGGCCAGTCAGTCATAACTGAGTCATTTATAGGAGGCCAGCCGCTGCTATTTATTGCAGACAGTTGAGGAGGTGTTAGGTGGAGCTATGCTTGCTAGTTTCCAACAGTACGTCCAGATTTACAGATGCAAGTAATTTGAAATATGAGGTGACACAATGAAACCTGGTAGATGAAACTCTGGATGGGCTGAAATGTGGGTTAAGAATAGAATATGATTGTTGGAAAAGTTTTTATATAGCTAAACGTGCGACATGTGCACAGTGTCACTTACTCTAGATCTATACTATCTGAACTTTATCTCCAACTGATGTCAGTGATGTGAGCAAACAGTTCTACTACGACACTTTTCTCTATCTCAACAACTTTGCCATCATATTGATTGCTGGCAAAGCTGCTCTGAATTGCTCTAAATTTAAACTTGTTGCAGGTATAACAGTTAAATTAGATTGTTCTACTTAGGGATGTCCTGATCCAGATTTTTTGGCTCCCGATACAATCCGATTTTTTTAATGATTAGTCTTTCCGATACCAATCCGATACCTTTATTTCTTTATTTCTTTCCAAGTGACAAGGTTGGTAATATTAAAGCAAGCCCTGCTGTTCCACCACGAGAAACATTCAGTTTGCAGATTTTGCAAGATGCAGTTTCAGCATCATTGTTTTCCATTGAAAACCGTTCCCACACTGTGGACATGGTTGCATACTTGTGTGTGTCTTGACTTCTTAACAGCAGTTGTAAAGCATGATGACGCTGAAAACTGGATCGGCCCAATACTATGACTAAATCCGATACTACCCGATTTTCAAAAAATGGCCGTATCGGCCACCGATACTGAGTATCGGACCGGGACATCCCTAGTTCTAGTAGCCCAAAGGAAATAGGTTACCCTCATCTTGTGACTTTCAAAGCTCACATAAGGATTAAGTTGTGTATTTGAGATCAGTATCTTCAGCTTTCTTGGTTTTCATTATGAATGTTGTCAAGAGGAATAGATCTTCCAAGGTTCAGAAAAAAATCCACCTTCAAACCATCTTCTCCTTGGTGCATTATTCTGTTTCTGATGTTTGTCACTGTTCGACGTATTTATGTACATATAAACCGTGTGGTTGAACTTTGCATGCATTCATAACCAAATGCGCCCACTTGTGAATCATGGGTTTAATTTTATTTTTCAAGCCTGCTTGTGAAAGTACAAAAGGACTTATTGTCATATCAGCTTTCATTTTGACTCGCAGACTGTTCTACATACGATTCGTGAACTCAAAATGGGGTATTCTTGACACAAAAGTCTGTGATGTTTAAGGCTTTTCAGGCTGCGCATTGTACCATGATTTTTTCCTAGACATAATCCATAATCCCTTAATTTAATCTTCATTTTATTTATGACCTTGAAGTCATTTGACTTTTGTAATTTGTTAGTTGGCTTGCTTTAGTTTGAGACAACATGAGGGTTTACAAAGACACTTGTTTTTCTGTGGAGATCTAACCTCTGGGTAGTTTTATTTTATTTATTTTTTGTTGTTTGTTAATAGGCAGTTTCAGTCTTTGGTAAAAAAAAAAGAAAATAGCTTATGGATGTGTTGAAACATGCGGTCAAAGTTCGAAACGTTCAGCTTGGCTTGACAACACTTATTTAGAATTTCCATGTACAAAAAAGTCTGGTTAAACCATCGACAGACTTTAGGGGAAGTTTAATATGTGGATGTGATTTCTGTCTGTTTTAGGTCTGCATGTGCTCATGCAGGTATGCACATGTGTTGCATTTGTTGCGCACACATGCGTTTGTGCTTCCCCGTCTGTGATAATCTGTAAGTGTGTGTGTGTGTGTGTCTCTGTGTGGGGTGAGGTCAGGCAACAGGGACTACTTTCTCATTTTCTCAGAGAAGTGGGAGGAGTTTTGAACAAAGAAGCCTTATCCTGTCCACTGGAGCCTGCGGGCTGGAAGCTTGCTGCAGCCTGTTTGCCTGCCCGCCACTCTGCAGTTTTAGACCTGCCAGTGTAAAAGTCCTCAGCTGTCTCATTCTTCCTACAACATGGAAGTCAGAGAAATAATCAGATACTGTATTTACTTCTGATGGTAGAAAACAGCTGCATGAAATGTGTTTTGCAGCACAAAGGTTACATTGGACACAGAAGGGGTTTGTTTTTGTTTTATAGCAAAGCCAATCAGGTAAATTAAATTATGTAGGTTGCAGAACACTAGCTATTGTCTTCTTCTGTAAATAACCAATGAAATGTTACTGCCAAGTCAGACTGTGATGATGTGATGTAAGCTTTTCAGTGTAAGAATGTCTCTTTGTTTTGGCTGAATGTCTTGTACGAGGGCTGAATATCTATAGTAATGTATAATCTATGTTGTATTTATATTATATTGCTCCCTAAGACTATTCCAGACATGGTGACTTACAGCAAAATGCAGCTGCTTTTTACTGGGAACTCTATCAGTAAGTTGTTCTCATGGAAGTTTCTCTAGAGGCCCAATGGGGAGAAAATAAGAAAGGGAAGTATCTGTGTGTGTGTGTGTGTGTGTGTGTGTGCCCACATGGCTGGGGAAGTCATTGTTATGCTCTTGTTTTACACGAGACTATTTATGTATTAAACAAGGGAGGAAAGGCAGGAAGAGTTTTTTTATATGCGTATTGTTGTTTCCACACACAGTCTGTCCCAGTTCTGATGAAATATAGTGAAAGAAATCACCTGGAAATGCTGCCTAATTTCCTACCAGTATTTTTGTGATTAAGAATCAAAACTCTACCATCAACTTAGTCAAGATCCATTGAAGTTTTATTTTCTTCCAATATATGTAATATATATTTTGTTATTTACCTTCAGACATCTGTTATTAAATGGCTAATAAATCCAAATATCATCAGAGTAAACTGTGTTGAAATGTTTGTATACTTAATATACATATCACTGTTGTGAGCATTTACATCTTCCTGTTTTATTAAAACCCTTTTTTCCTAAGCTTTAATTCTTTCCAGATGTTTCCTGTGTATCTTTTTCCCTCTCTTTCTTCTTCCTCTTTTAGAATTCATTCAGTAGGATATGAACCTGTGCCCAGGCAAATATTTGCAAAGTGGATTTTTCTAAAGACTTTTTAAAGCACAGTTATGAAGAAAAAATAAGTTTAGAACTTTTATAGCTTGTGTGCATTTGCCACAAAATAATATAGCCGTCTCACCAAAATCACATGCCCTAAAATCTAACCCAAATGTTTCGTTTTTGTTTGATATGTTTTACATTCATTTATTTATTATTTTTCATTGTTGAAACCAGATCTGCAAAAGGGATGGCGACTTTTTAAAGTCATTCAAACACATGCTCACAATCTTAAAACTAGAGGTTAGCTTAAACACAGGGTGGTGTTTGACTGGTTTCTCAAAAAGCTATACTTAATGACAGATCTGAGTAGTTTAATATTGTTCATAATATTTTACTATATCATTTATCCATTGAGGGTTTTGACTCACTGAGTTTTAAATTAAGGGATCATAAAGTACATCCCCACCACACTGACTACCACTAATGCCAGGCTGCACAAAACCAAGACTTCGTGAAGCAAAATCAAATAGATATCTGCTTTTTGTTTCTTTGTGCTGTGAAGTTTAAACTGGTTCTCACTCATGCGGTTTACATAGGAAGCACAACATATTTTTTTGCTATAATGGACAGCTCTGTTATGGAGTAAAAACTCACTTTGGTGTGAAACCTGAGTGTTTATCTCAAGTATTTATAGATACTCTTGTATCTGATCTGCACAGCTTTCACAAAGTAAGAAAAAGCTGTTCTTTTAAATCACAGCATCTTTTTCTTTTGTGCTGTTGTCCACTGATGACACGGTGAAGACCAATTTTCTAGTTTTTTTAATTCTCAAAGGTTATTTCCCTCTGTCCCATCTAAAGCTCTTATCTTCTTTTCTGGACCCAGACTTTCTAACCCTTCCTGCTCAGTTTGTTACCATCCTCTCTTGGTCACATTTCATGTCTAGCCCTCGCTTTTCTGCCCCTTCTCTGTCCCCAGCTGTGGCCTTAATGATAATTGAGAGGTGAGTAATGGAGCCAAAGACACAGGGTGGGTTTTAAAAGCCTGAACCCTGACATGAAACGTGGTTTAGTGGGTAATCAGAGGAGAGGGTGGTTGATTCGACAGCTAGACCATTCATTCAACAGATTTGTTGATCCTTTTTGGTGGCTTCTGTGACAACCCCTCACCCACTTTTGTATGGGCATGTATGCTCTTTGGCGATGATGAAAGTTTGGAACTTCATTCAAGACGATCATTTTTCTTATTGTCCCTTTAAATCTTAGAACTGGAGAAAACTCTACTCATTGTGTTTGGTTAAAAAAATGAATAACTTTGACTTTTTAAGATTTTAAAGCAGTTAACTACAAAATAAGTACAGTTTTTCCTTGAATTAAACTGAAAATGAAGGCTACTGAGATTTAAGAAAAAAAAACACAAGCTCATTGGGAAGCTGTAAGGCAGAGTTGATATAAATGCTGCCAAGTCGATGTTTGCTTCTGATTGTATTTTTCTTCTTTTTTACTCAAAGAGTGTAAAAAGACACGGGGGAGGGAGGGGTTTAGGCACAAACGAAGGGAACTACCAACCTTTCATAAGCTGAAGGTCTGGATCATTTGCATGCAGCGCCAATCTCCCCCCTTCTTCCTCTCACCCATTTTGTGTTGTGTTATTTGTGGAGGACGGTGCTGTGAAATCCAGATGCTTGACCCAAGCAGTCAGGTTGCCTGGTCACGTGGATCTACAACTGTTTGCCTGAGCTGGCTGTTTTGCATCCAAACAAACATTTAAAGGCTTCATGCTGCTTTTTCACTACCAAGTCTGCTGTGTGTTCACAATTACACTTCACTTTGGTGA
This sequence comes from Anablepsoides cearensis, assembly GCA_032275365.1. Lineage (NCBI taxonomy): Eukaryota > Metazoa > Chordata > Actinopteri > Cyprinodontiformes > Rivulidae > Anablepsoides > Anablepsoides cearensis. The sequence continues at coordinate 9,289,346 of JAUBOC010000138.1, read as the reverse complement.
GGAAACACCAACACAAACAGAAGCTGTGTTCTACTTTGATTATCAGAGCATAATTATTTACATTTAAAGTTAAAAGTTGTTCCTGAACTTAATTGTAATTGTGTGTCTATAGTGTCGACAGTATTCCTGGTTTCACGCCACTACCCATAATTCATAGCGGAAGCTGGTTCCATATTTCCGCTTGCCTGTTGTTTACAATTACGAGGATAAACCATCG
>JAUBOC010000138.1:9276142-9289029 GCA_032275365.1 Anablepsoides cearensis | reverse complement strand
AACATGCGGGAGGGCTGTGGGCGGGGCTAGTGACTGTCATGGCAGCCTACATAAGCTTCTCAGGAATACTGTGGATATTGACCTACTGTATACAAGAAGATGCATGGTGTGTGCATTTGAATTTGTGAGCAGATGAGTATTTCTCTGTGGTTGTAGAGCTGGAGAGAAAAGTAGAAATGGAAGTGAGTAGTGTAGGATTTGCTCCCTGAAATTGGGCCTCATTCTGTCAGAAGGGAGCGAACAGCAGAGGAACACGATCACAGAAACAAAGAACACACTCTTCATGTGACGCACTTTCTGAAGTAATCACTACCTGCTAAACTGCAAGCATGTTTACACAGTATCAAGCTAAAACCCTACGTATCAAACACATCAAAAGTTTTTTATCACAAGAGCTGGACGTTAGCCCAGATCTGTATTCTGTTAAAATTTTGTTATTTTAAATTCTACTCATTTATCTCAAGTTTTTTTAAATGATTGTGAGCTCACTGTTTAGAGAGAACTGTATTATTCATAAAAGTGGTAAAATAATTATCCTTAACATACATTTACTGTATATACTGTGTGTAAAAGTGTGACCAGCCTGGTTTTAATACTCAGGTCACAGTTATGAGTCTGAGTCGTCTTATGAAGAAACATAGGGAAAGAAAACGTAAAAAAAACCTATGTAAAGAAAATGTAAACAGTACGTTAGCAGATTTAATCAAGTGTTGTTGATAAACTCAGTCTGTGTTAGCTCTGTGGGTCTTTTTAATGTTTTGATTTGACAGCAGTAAGTGCAGCTGGCTGCAGCCTTGCCAAAAAGATAAAGTTGATTTTCTGCACTGAGGAAACCACTTAAAGCTTGAACTTGGTCCCCATTAGTCCCCGTGTGCAGAGATAAGTGTGAATCCATCCATGTTGGATGTATTTAGGAGACTTGTCCCCTTGCCTTGGTGGCTCAGAGATCAAATGTTGCCAAATGGTTTTATAAAACCTTCTAGCAATCTGAGTAGTGTGTATGTTTCAGTTTTGATCATAGTTTTGTTTGAAATTGAATTCCATGTACAAAGTTATAAGTTTGCATCAACTCTGTGCAAAACAAGCGTTTCATTCTTTCTGTTTTGATTTAATTTCCTCAGGAAACCTAATGGAGACTATCGCAACTCTGTTACCAAGGACCGTAGTCGAAGCCCCGGTGAGCGCATGGTGGCTCCCACTGCTTTGGGAGTCCAAGGCAACCCCCTGTACGGCCACCCCCACCACCATCACCTGGCCGCCTTAGCTGGCATGGACCAGCCCCTGGCGCTCACCAAAAACAGCATGGTGGACGCTGCACGTAGCAGTGCAGCATCTTTGGTCACAATACCACATACAGTCAGCGCAATGGAACGACAGCAGGTAAACTGCACACGCTGGTTCTTTTTGACACTGAACACATTTCATAAATTAGGTGAAAACTTAACTCTGATGGATCCTCCTCAAGATTAATCAGCATTGTGCTTATCTGCTGAAAGATGAAGTGACTAATGCTAGAGTCCCCTTATGGTCTATTTTCTTTGATTTATCATTCTTACAATAATAGAGCCAATTTGTTGTTTTGCGTTTACTTTTCTTGGAACGTTTCGCCTAAACATTATGTTCTTCCGCTCACCAGTAAAGCTAAGAACGGTCATTAAATCTAGAATTTGTGTTTCAGAATCGTCCGTCAGTGATCACATGTGCAGCAGCCAACAATCGAAACTGCAACCTGTCTCAGTGTCCGGTCTCCCACAGCGGCTGCTCCAACCTCACCAATAACTACAGAAGAATCAACAGTGAGTCCAACATTAGCAACACAATACTAACTTTTCAGAACATATGTTTAAGAAACAATTAGAGTCAAACTGTTGCAAACAAATAAACATTTATGATTACCAACAGACTTGTATTGGATGCAAAACAGCATTGATTTTTTTTTCCAATTCATCCTACAAACATAGAGGATTGCAGCACAAATTTGAGTGTTATTGTTATAAAATCATAGTGAAGTAAATAGTTCTACTGATATAAAATTGACCAATGCAAGGCAATAAATAACCTGCAGTTTGCTTTAAAACTGAATATGAGTGATCATTTTCCCTTCCTTGCTTCCAGCCAACACAGCCTGTGACCCTGTGATTGAGGAGCATTTCCGTCGCAGCCTCGGGAAGAACTACAAGGAACCCGAGCCCACTGCCACCAACTCGGTGTCCATCACGGGCTCTGTGGACGACCACTTTGCCAAGGCACTGGGTGAAACTTGGCAGCAGATCAAAAACAAGAGGAGTCCCTCGTCGGCCGGCAGCAGCCCAAACTCGTCTCCCGACAGTCACATGGTCAATCACAACCACTCCCCTTCTGTCGTCTCTTGAAGGCAGAGGGATTATTTTTCCCCGGCTCATCCATTCATCCCAGCTTCGACATCCATGCCCCCGCCACTTTGGTCCGTCACCAGCATCCCAGAGGGAATGCCTGCCTGCTGGTCTGCTAAAAACAGCCAAAACCTTCAAGCCTGCTCTTTCACTGTGCACTCACACATAGGATCAATCAAGCAATAAAGATATGGCCACCCCTTTCCTGTCCTCTGGTACTTCTAAAACAATAACCAGTACTGGATGAAGAGGATTCAAAAGTAAAACTGGACAGAAGCATCAGCTCGCTCCTTCCTGTCAGTCATCAACCCTGCGTCTGTAGCTTGAAGCTGAACAAGTGTCTGTAGTTATATGTACATAAACAAGGAGAGGAAAGACAGCGTTTTAATTCTTAACTTTCTTTTGTTTGTTTTTTGTTAACAGTAGTTTTGTGTACCCATTGTTTAATGACATGCCTGGCCTTTAAACAAAAAGATAAGTGAGAAACACGTCTTTGAAAAAACAATCACGACCCATCTGACTGTGCTACCAAAGAAACCTCAGACACTGATGTTTATTAACGCTCACCTCCAAAACACCCCATCGTTCTCGCCACCTTTTTCTACTGCCTGTGTTTCAGATCTGGATGTGTGTGTTTTTATTTTTATTTTTTTTAGTAGAAGCTGGTTTTGAAAGAAACAAAAATGATCTCGTGTTGAAACATGTTTGATCTCTCGTTATCACCTTTTTGAAAGTAAAGCAATTGAATTCAGCATTTGTAGGAAGTACTATTGACTTTAAAGGCTTTGTGAAAAATGGAACATGCTGAAGTTGGGCAGCAACACATGATCAGTTGTATGTTCGGTCACCTTATTTATTAAAACTATCTTATTACATCACATTTCCATTGAGGCAGCTGAGAAATAAAAGCTAACAGAATAAACAGTGTGCTGTAGTTTTAAACTGTGGCCACAGCTCAGTTTCTGAGCTGTGATTGAGCCCCACCTGCATCTATGTGGAGAATGTCAGTGTGCCTGAAGAGCCCTGTGTAATAAAGAGGGTGGATATAATTAGACAAAATATTAGATAACCAGCCATTCTTTAGCATTAAAACATTGCCAAGGAAACGGTTGAAAAAAAAATTATTTGAAGTTGCCTTCCAAACTGAAAGGTAAAAGTCAATTTTACTCAAATCAAAAGATTTCTTAGGCAAAGTGAAAGTTAAATCGTCAATGATTGGTCTACATTTTAGTTGTCAAAATTAACGCAACTAATGTCTGCTGCCCAGCGCCGTAAGCTTCATCTATTTTTTCATAAAGCTGCGTCGATTTGTACCAAACAAGCAGTAGACATGAGTTTGTTGCCGTTGAGTTAACAAGCGGCTCACCATGGTGTTAATGGTCCTCGCGAGAGGTTAATGGTCATGTTTTGCCCAACAGTGTGCATTGATGTGCTTCACAGGCGCAACTGCTGATGAGAGGATAGATGACGCTGCACCTCACTTTGTGGTTACATGATTGGGGGGGCGGGGGTTCTTGACCAGGAGGAAATGATGATCTCCTCAAATCCACTTTTGTTTCATTTGTAACTCTTTGAATACAGGTGTTGTAATTACATTAGGCCAACACCCTGCCTTTATTTTCATTGCCCTTTCCTATTCACTGTGGTTTGATCGATTTTTCTTTTAAGGGTTTAAAGGTAAATTAATGCTTTTTACTGATGCATGGTATTGTTTTTTAATAGCTGGTATCTATTAGTGTTTTTAGCTTTTCAAACTTAATTACTATTACCCTTTTCATTCAGACTTTGGTTGTTACTTCTTTTGCTGCCAGTAACAGACGTAAACACTATACACTCACTGCTGGGTCAGTTGTACTCGTTTTTGTTATTGATATTATTATTATTATTACAGTTTTGTACTATCGTTTTCCATTAATTGTAGTATAGTAATGTATATCTTTAGTGGGGCAGCCTCCGGACAGGCTCTGTTAAGTGACGAGAGCTGCACAATGAGACGATAGCTTATTTCCCACAGCGGGGTGACGGGTGTTTTGACGTTTTGTTGGCTTTTGTGTTTTGCAGCTCATCAAAGTTTTCATATGATGTTGATCCATCAGTGGTACAAGCTGCTCAAACCTTCTGTGTGATTGATCTGAGGCCTGTAACCTGCTTGTGTCTTATTTTTTCTACCAGCATTTACCCACAAAGCACACCACACTACTTGGAAGTCTTGCAGGCTAGGCTATGTTTGGTTGTGTATACGTGTCAAACAACTTGTTGATGGTGTCCTAAATTACACCCACAAAAGAAATTGATAGAAAATTGAAATTGGTAGAGTTAGCCTAGTGATGCTAGCAAACAAAATCAAACAATTGGCTGAAAGCTATCAGATTATTTTAGTGTGATGTTGCAGCTTTTTCAACTTTCATTGACTTCTTGTGTTCTGACTTGGTGTCCAGACTTTTCTGTTGTGTTTCTGATGAATGTTGTATTTGTACTTTGTAGAAGAACCTGCACCCAGGTGGTATACATTCCTCCAGTGGGGAACTTAACACAGGCTTTGTCCGTAAACAGGAGAGTTTCATCAACAGAGAAAGACAATAACCAGCCAGGGCTGCTGATCTCAGTTCCCTCTAACTGCTCTTTATTTTTTTTAGCTTGTTTCATTGAGCTGATTGGTCAAACTTTATAATAAACAAACCACCACAAGCGAGTGCCATAACATTTTCAATTATTTTTTTTTCCTTTACGAGAACAAGAACTAGGCTTGTACCAGTGTGTCGTTCTGTATTCGAAGTACAGAATCATTTCATGTAACCAAGCTGACGTTAACAGATGAGTGTTCGCTTTTAAGACGTTTGTAGCAAGTATGATGAGCCTACAAAGTTTTATGAATGGAAGGTGTTTTCTCTTTAACATATCCACACATTCCATCATTAGTTATCGGAACAGACGTGACAAATGGAAAAAGGGTTGGCCAAGCCTGCGGTTTTAAAAAAAATCTACAGATCTTCGTAATCCTCAAATGCTTTTAGTTTAAAGTGATGTGGATGGTTAGTTTTAGCAGGCAGGTTGGGGTGGTGTGGAGGTGGGGGGGCCGAGCTTCAGAAGCTGTGCTTTTGTAAGCGCAAGCTGTGATTCTCAAGACTTTTCCCTGAAAATGAGTCGGTTTAGGGTCTCTCAGCAAAGTTTACCCCCTCTCACATGTCTATTTAGTCCCGATTGAGAGCTGTTGTAGTTAGCATCATGGTAGAAACCACGAGAGAAAGGGGCTATTTGTCCAGAGGATTTTATTTTCTATTCCTATTTACTTTTTTTGTTTTGTTTTTCATTTCACTACCACCCTGTAGGTAGGAAGCGCTCTCTTTGCTTCGGCATGCACTCCCTACACACTGTAGGAAAATCACTTAATAAAAATACTTTTTTATAATAGGTAACTATAAGACCATCATTACGCTGTGCGTAACGAATGTACAGAGAAAAAAAATTGTAGGTATTTTTTGAGGAACAATTAATTTGGTAATGATATGTAGCTATTTAATTGTGTTTTTTTTCCTGTCCTTATATTGTAATCAATGTATTTTTTCTTTTTTTGTGAAAAAAGTTGATCTTTTTTTTTTTTCTTTTTTTTTTTGTCAGTAGAGTTTGTCTCGTTAAGATTCAAGTGCAGGAACACAGTAAATGTATGAAACCACAAAAAGCCACAGGTGTGTCGGTGACAATCGCTACTTCCATTGGTCCCCAAGTCTTTGTGTTCGATCATGTGACTCCTGAGACGTTTGAACAAAAGTTTTACTTTAGCAGTTTGCATAACTCCATTGACGAAACCCCAGAACAACTGATGTTAGGAACAGGCCAGCTGCATGTAAGCAATACAAATTGTTGGTCTTGTTGTAAAAGTGTGTTGATTGAACATGAGCTGAAAGATGTTGCCCATAAATCTGCTGCCAGAGCTTGTTTCCTGTAACAAAGTAATAGAGTTGTATATTCAGCTGACAAATCAAAAGAGTTGACTGCACCACACTTTCCAGGTCATATTTTTTCTTTTGAAGTGGAAGTAGCATGTACTTAGTGGTAGTAATACTCTGAACTGTAAAGAAATAGTCTATCAAGAAACAATTTGTGGCTCTGTGTCTCCTACTTAAAAGGTTTTGGCAGGCCACCTTTTTTGTACGTAAAGTAGCCTTGATGAACAATAAAGTGCTTTTAAACCACTGATTGTGTGTTTGTTTTTTTATGCAGTTGTTTTAAAGCTTTGATATTAGGTTTATGAAAGAAGCACCTTAAAATTGAAATGAAATAAAATATAGAAATGAGTTTTCATGTCTGTCAAGGTAAACACCTCGTTTGGCACAGATCATGTCACACTTGGGATTGATCACGAAAAGTGTAGAAAAGACCAAAGTATTTTTTTTAAGATCTTTTATTACTGATTTAAAATTAGATTTTTTTAAAACCGCAATACTTTGAAAACAAGCACCCTTTAGAACCCTTTTTTTTATTAATGTTGGTTTGATCTTTAAAACAGGAAGTGTGTGGAATACATCTCAAAAGCACAATTTCTATTCAGTGATCCAAAGAAGGAATGTCAAATAGTAAAGAGAGAGATGTGTATTTTATAAGCTCAACAATACAACTGGAACAATGATCAATTATATTAAACTGAAATCTGATTTATTTACTTGGAAAAAAAAAAATCAAAGCTAGCTCATCTTTCTTCATTCTGAGTCTGTTTCTTGCATAACACCCAACCAGTTGTTGAAAGGCAGACGATTCAGAAAACAAGTTCAAACACACACAGGACATTGCAAAGTAAAATAAGTGCACTGACCTAAACCACCCAAGACTAACAGGCACTCCACTATCTCTCCTTGATTTGGTTTCAGTATGTCTGCAGTAATTGTACGTCATTAAACTGTACAGTAACATCTGTCGGCAGGTTTCCTCACAGGGATAATACCAAAGCTGGTTTTAGTATCAGCTGCACTGTGTATATTTCAGTCTCTAGTAAACAGACAAGGAAGATGGATGGATTTGTTGAATGGACAGCTGTGTTTTCGTATTTCCATAGTTTACCTGAAACTCCTTTTCTAACCGAATAAGCAGATGTTCATGTCTTGCCAAAAACATCTTGACAGAACTTATGTGGGTCGATGGAGGTATTAAAACTCTGAGAATTCAGAGAAGCAGTTGGACACACCAGGTGTGGACGGTTTGGTTGTTTTTCTCAAGAAACTAGAGTGAAGTTACACATCCGCAGATGATCTGAACAGCAGGTTTTACACACACAATATTAACAGTTATGTCATCACATTGTTTTTATTATATAACTGCTCAGCTCTAACGGTCACTTTGTGCCTAAAGCAAAGGAAATAGTTTGTGGAATCATTCAGTTAATATGAAAAGATGTTAAATATTGTTGACTGCAGAGTGTAGTCCTTGCATGGCGCACGTCTTACTGCTTCAGACATTCAGATGCTATCATCATCGCTCATGTCCCAGATCTGTTGAGGTAAGAAAAAAGGAAAAGACACAAAAAAGTACACATTAGAAGTGAAACATTTACCATGGCAGTTATTTAAACAAAACAGCTTATTGGTAACGATATTGTGAGAACGTTTCCTCTCGTTTCTGGAGTTCCTCAGGGATCCATTTAGGTTACACTGCTATTCATTTGGTAAATGTTATGAAACATCTAAACCTCAAAAAATGTGGTACTCATTTGGATTTTTTTTCTTCCACTTTTTCCCCCATGAAATTTGTCGGTCTGATCTGATCATCGACCAAATGTGATCCTTTAGAATGAAATTAAACATTCAGTCTGAGTCTGAGAAACCAGCTATAAGAATGAGTTCCTGGCAAAGTTATGATTCACACACAGATTCCTGATCTAGGCATCATAAACGTACATCTGTTTGTGTATCTGGAGGACAGAGAACTTATATTCAGGCTAAAACCCACACAGGAACTGCTTTTACTAAACTGATTTGACATTTCTGTTTACTGAGCAGTGTATCGATTATAAAACTCATCCTTCTTTCAGGGTCTTTAACCTTTGCACAATGTTGTGTTCTGTTAAAGCTGCAATAACAACCACAATTTAATGAACTAAAATCAAGCAATATGAGTAGTTAAAATTATGAACAAACTCATTTCAGAGTGACTGAACTGAGTTCATTATGTCAAAAAGTACAAACTATTAAAATACTCATCTATTTTTCTTTTGTTTAACATTTAATTTTATAAATTCTTCTTGAAACACTTGAAATAAATACAGAAGTTAAGAATACACATTTGACAGATTTGAGATGCACAACAGCCTTGAAAAAAAAACTTTGCCAGCATTTTACTTATAAGACGTTTCTAGGAAGCCACATAAACACATCCACACACACACACGCAAAAAAAAAAATCCTCCTTCGCAATAGCGTGTCAGTAAACAAAAGTGTCCTTCTCGTGACAGCTGATGCTTGACATTCTCCCGCTGTAAAACGTAATTCACATACCTCTAACACTGTCTGGAATGCTACACAAACACACACACAGCTTTGAGTTCTCACACACACACACACACACACACACACATACACACACACACACACACACACACACACATTTCTGACACATATATGCTGCATTCCTCGGCAAGTCAAAGAGCCGAAACACAACAAACGCTGCACAGAGCAACAAAAACCTGTTGTGTTTCGCAAGTTTTAAGAAAATCTATTGATGACTTCAGGATGATTGAGCTATTAAAACATACTCTACTTTTTTATTTCATTTTGTTACTTGTTTTAGATTTTTTATTTGAATACAAATGTGTTTATTAAAATAACATTAAAAGATGGAAACGCTGCACCAGGCTCAATGATTAAAGAAATTAAAGCTCATTTGAGTCAAATAATTAGTTGATATGAACTCTAAACAAAAGTTATGGTTACAAACAGTTTAAAATCAACAAATTACATTTTACAGGGTTGAACTTGAAAGTAAGCAAATGTAAGTTACACAATATTAATATATAGAAACTATTACATAGATTTTTCATCCCACCTTTCACATCCTAATTTTTTTATTTTTTTATTTTTTGACACTTTGCGACACACACTGATATTTTAATGCGAAATCAAGGCCCCAGAGTTGCCAGTCCTATTGATGCGACTTTGTGCTTATTTTTGAACAAAAACTTAGTCCCTTGTTTTGGGCTTGTTTCAGTCACGGGATCTGGCAACAACAGCCTGAGCAGGCAGTGTGTGCAGCGAGGGAGAAACCGGAGTAACAGGACTTGTTTTGTGTGAGCACAGATTGGGCTAAGAGGATTGAAGTTACTGTAACACATTAATCTAACGCTATAACTTGTACATCTATAACCAGATATTTTGTAACTCTAAAAGTCCTGCTGAAAGTGCCTTAAAAGCTCTCAGGTCCTTGTACTGATAATAAAACTATGTTTTGTGAAAAATCGTTGAATCCATCGGTGAATGCAAACATAATCCTCATTGTTATTAATTTAACAAAACTTCAAATTTAACCAAAGGAAAACCTGTGTTCTCATAGCATAAAACTGATTTTGTGTTGTTTTTATCTGTTGTACAACATCCTGACAGAAGGCCTCTATTTGAGCACAATTCTGGCAACTCCACTGTCATAATTAGGTTTTTCCAAACCTAATGAACCAAATTGGGTTTGGCAACATTTCAAATAAAATGACACTCTTTCCAAATGATGTGTATTTAATCAAAAGAAAAAAAGATTTTATTTATTTGAGTGTTGATTTTTGGATGAGTCAGCAGCCTGCTTTCAGATTACTGATGCTTTTTTAATGCGTTTCCCAGAAAGAAAAACATGCAACACTTGATTTAATATCATTACTTCTTTGTTGTTTTTGCTTTCTATCCTGACTCAGAGAAACACTGGTGCTCAGTAAGAACTAAGGGCACTCATTGGACCAAAAAGTCAACAGCGCCAAGGAGCTGGAAAAGAGTTGTCCGACCTGTCGTGCTGCACACAAACCTGTGCCACAGCCTGCTGTTTGCAGGCTGCATCAACCTCAGAGTCTCCTCAGGTTTCTCAGAGTTGCAGGAACAGTGTTGAGAATCAGAAAGCAAACTGTACCAAACGCTCTGTGTTTCTGCTCCACTGCAGCTGGAGGGGCGGCCATCAGAAGGACAGCAAGCAAAGAGCTCTTTGAAAGCCAGCAACACTGGAGCCCCTCTCTGGACCACTGCCACGCCACACTGATAGCGTGTGTGTGTGTATGAAGTCCTTTGTGCAAATTGGAAAGGGGGTTGCATGGAGTGGGAGTTTTGAAATAGGTGGAGGTGGGGGTGGGGGGTTGGGATTATGTAACATGAATAGCTTGAACAAACCGAAGCCAACAGCTTTACTACACGCTCTGAAGCACTGTAGAATAGTTGGGATGTTTCTCAACCTGTTGCCTCTGCTGCTGCAACAAATAAGCAGATTTCTGTAACGCCACTTCAGGCCAATTAGTGAGCTTATTGGCCAGATTTACTAAGCTCTTTTATTCCAACTTTAGAAATAATGTGGATCTGAACGCAAAACCGTGAAGAACAAAAAGCCAAAATGCAAGAATTTGTTTTATTTTGATAGAAGATAAGTGTTGGTTTTTATATTTTTAGATGGCGACATACAAGTGTGTCCTTCCTTACCCTGACTCTATAGTGTGCACATATCCTGTCACTAAACACCTACTACCTTCACTAAGATTAGGAGTTAATATTGGCTACAGATGTAGTAATTTAACCATCGATAAAAAAACAACAACTGGCTATTCTTTGAAAAACATCTTAAACATTCATCTCTTTACCTGTTGAAGGTTTTAAATAAAAATATGTATTTTTTATAGAAATAAAGAAGAGTTTCAATAGTATTAATTCCAGGTATTACTTGTAATAATGACAGAATGTAATAAATCATGTGTTGAGTTTGTATGGACCTCATTATTAATACTTGATGTGGTACAAGCTGTTTTCTTATATACAACTTTAAACATTTCATATTTCGGTTCTTTGCTTGAACTATAACAATTTTTTTTCGGACAAGCTGAAACAAACCACCATGCGACTTAAAATGTATTAGCTAAAACTATGAATTGGTCTTATCACCTGCGGACCTTGAGTTGTTGCTTTCAAACAACAACAACAACAACAACAACAACAACAACAACAACAACAACAACAACAACAACAACAACAACAAACAACAAACAATAGCTGTAGGTTTCATAATGTCCAGCAGTAAGCTGAATGTAATCATTGTGGGAAAGTGTTTGTAATCAGTTGGGCTTCGGCTGATGTGACATGTCTAATCCGGGCTAGTTGCTGAAACAAGGCTGGGATCTGATCAGATAGAGGAGGTTTTAGCTGGAAGCTGAGGCAGGTTGAATCGCAGCCAACCCTCTGCTGCTGCTGATTACTGCGCCCCCACAAACACAACATTAAGCCTCAGCGTGAGGGGTTTTCAGCAACATTTACCACTCTGCAGGCTGGAGGGCGGGGGACAACTTTTTGAAAAATTTAACCCTGAACTCCTCGTCGCCGCTCGTTTTGAATCATTTAACCAAGAGGAAACTTTTTACATCCCGGTGATTTTCGGTACTGTTTTAAAAACACAGAGCCTGCACACAGGAATAGACCCTAAGTGCGGGTGGCCCCAGTGGGAATCCAACCTCTAAAGCCATTCAAGCAGGCAGCGCTACACAACCACTGATAGACTGGGCTATTAAAAACACATCTGCTTTACATATTAGAACTGACACCAAAGCACAAAGAGCAAAGTCAAGCTTTCATCATGGAGACTGGCTCCATCTGATATGCAATTAAAGGACCACACAGAGTGATGTGGTTTAGGGCTGCCGGGTGCAACAGTGACTGAAGGCAAAAAGAAAAAAAAAAAGTTGGGAGATCCAGTCAAGCTAAATTTATGTTCCTCCTTCTTGTGATTGTGTTTCTGTTATTACTGAGCTAAATACAGCAGCTAAAATGTGTCATTACACAGAGTGTAGCTCCTCATAAAGGAGATGATTCCAGTCAAAGACCTTCACACGTGTTATTCTTGTTTGTTTTGGGGGGGGTGCGTTGTCATTCTTACGGAGAAGATGTCGGTGCTTTGGACAGCAGCCAGGAGTCCTGAATAACTGTGGTGCACTTGCTTTTGGTTCCTGTTCCCACTTCCATACGTGAGGTTAGTTTTCTTTCTTTGGTCATTTAGTTTAGGTTTTATTTGTGTTTTTGTACAGTGATGGGATGCTTCGTTCTATTTTTTTACTTTACAACCCATCTTTCATTCAAGTTGTATATTTTTCTAAAGTTTAAATCATTAGTTGCGTAACATTGTAGTTAATGTAAGCTGTATTGTTTGAACTGCCATCACATTTACACAGGGTTCCCACACCTTGGTCAACATCAAATTCAAGGACCTTTCAAGGACTTTCCAGTACCGTCCGTCCGTCCGTCCGTTGTCTTCCGCTTATCCGGGATCGGGTCGCGGGGGCAGCAGCCTAAGCAGAGAGAC
>JAUBOC010000138.1:9221669-9240542 GCA_032275365.1 Anablepsoides cearensis | reverse complement strand
CTTTTCTATTCTATTTAAACACAAAAACAACATTTTAATAACAACTAAAGGGGACATAGATACTTTATTATGGTATAATATTTAAATATATGCCTCAGAAACACATAATATTGCCCCTTTAATATTGACTTGCAATAACAGAGCAAAAAATAAAAAGTAAAAAATCAACAACCACCACCACCACAACCTAATAATTTCCATTCCAGCGGTTTTTTTGTTGCTTTTTTTTTAATATAAAGAGATCCATCCAATTGGCCAAATACATGAAGGGCTCAATTTGACTGTTGAAATAATCCAAGCTTCCATCTGAGTGACAACACTCATATGCAAACCTTTGAGCCAACCATTTTTTGCAGTTTATGCAGTTTTTTGCGATATGCATATTGCACAGGCTGTTATCGCGATGATGATAAATTTTTGATACATTGTGCAGCTCTAGAGCAGATGTAGCAACATTTAAATGTGTGTGTTTGTCTCTCATGTAAGCAGAACAATCTCATGAACCAGTAGACATATTTTAATCACATTTGTTTGGAATGAATCCAAATCAAGATGGCCACTAAAGCAAATTTTCCTCAGTGAACACAAAAATGGTTAGAACTTTATCAAATATTCACATGTCGAGCTAAAGCTTGATGTGGTAGTAGGTGATCTACAACAAATACTCATTGCACTAACACACTTTTTAAGATCTTAAAATATCACGTTAGATCACACATAACTCTGACCCTTCTCATCATAAGATGATCTTAGTTTAAAACTCTGGCATTCCGTCAAAGCATGCTAGGACTTAAATAAAGCAGGGTACACACAGAAATTCTCAAGTTAAATTTAATTTCTTTTTCTAATACTATCACTATATTTTTTATACCAACACGACTGCAAACTGCAACTGAAGTGGCAACCTCTTGAACTTCAGTTGGGGGTAACTAATTATAAAGTAATAGATTAGTGTAGTAATATTATTGCTGCTGTATACATAGTTACTTCTTTGCCTCAATAAAAATACTGACCTATATACAACTATTTGTAATTTAAACTTAAACCAAGACAAAAACTGATTTCACTGTTACAGGTAGTGATGGGAAATTTAGAATGTAGAAAAAAAAAGTATAGTTGGGTTGCTGTTCAAAAAATAAGAACTTGTCTGGTTATGTTTATTATTTATAAAACTTTTTTTGGCCTTAATTTTTACTAATTTAATTTAATACCTTTAAATACCTTTTCCAACCCCATAGACACCCTGTAAAATGATTTATTAGAGAAACTTATCTTTAGCTTAAGCATAGTTCTTTGAAATACTGTGCCTCGAATTCATGGTCATATCACTACTATTGCTGATATTATCGTGTCTACATTGTCTAACAGACATACTTACCCTTCAGTGTGTTGTAAGATGGACACCATCAACTCCACAGCTAAAGCCCCAGCAATCATAGCAAGGCCTGGTCTGCTGACTGTGCACTGCTGATCCAGGGTCCGATCCCTGGTAGACTATTTACAAAAAAATACAAAACAAAATAATAAAAACAAAGTGAAAATTGACCAACAGCAAAACAAAAGTGACGTGATCATCAGAAATATTGTGGTGGTGACACAAAACTCATCCAAAAGGCTTTTAGATGGGAGGAAATCTTCTCATTTATATGATGCATATGTCAAAAAGAACTAAAGGGCAAATTCTGGATCACAAACTGGTAACCTCACATTGACTAACATTGGTGTATTTTCAGCTAAGTAGGCTTTTATTGGTATTGCAGTTGTTTCATAAATGGTACCATTAATCTAGCTCTATTATTGACTGCGCGGCCCTCTTTCACAGATTTAGCTGAGAGCAGCTCCAGCCAATATGCAACCATCTGAAATAATAAGTGGCATAGCTAATGGATGAGCTATTAGTATGTGTGCGAAATTACAATTTAACTAACACGTTTTGGGATATTGAATTGTGAACCAGAGAGTCTGATAAGCGTTTCAGCATGGAGAAAAGGTCCAGAGCTCATTTCATTTCTTTATGACAGCTAATCAAATAAACTGTCAAATATTTGTGATAATACACATTAAAATACACAACAAAAAATAACAGCATTATAATAATGTCACATTTCTTTTTCATTCACCAAACACTCATCTACATTTCAGATCCAGTGAGGGCAGGCTGCACCTTTAATTTTGATGACAATATTACTGTAATCTGTAACGGTGGGAGGGAGCCAAATGGCATTAATAGATGTAGAGGCTGAATGAAGCAAGTCTCCACCAAATGGCTAAGGCCTTTCAGAGCTGAAAAACATACCTCACTGGTGAAAAGGTAATGAGGGGGGAAAAGGACAAAAAGGAAAAAAACACAAAAAAACAAAGGCTTTTAGGGGACATGGGCAGAATGTGGGCGATAGAAAAAGTGTGATTTTCACAAGTGTAGATGATGATTCAGTTCTACCGTTTAAACGTCACAATTAAAAATATAATTTTTTTTTAATAAACAGCTTTTAGATACTTTTAACCTTATAAAATAAAAATGTAAAAATAATATATGTGGATAAAATCTGTAATTTAAGTTTGATGTGATAAATATTAAAGAGACTGAGGCACCAAAACAAGCACTAATCAGAGCAAAAATACTTTCTTTTGTTTTCAGAGCTAAAACAGCTGCAGTCTGTTGAAGCCGCAGACAATGTGGGTCATCAAATTTAAAACAAAAATAATATATATATATATATATATATGTATATCTGATCTTTGTTTGAAATGCATGTTTTATGATGTGCGTGTATGCATGTTATGTCTTTTCCTCACATCTCCTGGTGCAACAACATCGTTGCAGAAGTAGCAGCCTAGTTTATGACCCGGGATGTTGGAGAACAGGGAGGACCCTTGAACACGGGGAGCAGATCCGGCCGGTGTGGAGGATGAGGAGGAAGCAGAGGAACATGAAGGGGAAGAGTCTGTTTCTGTGGAAACAGTCTGATGGTCCGAAGGTTTCTTAAGGCCATGACGCATCACGACAAACGTGTCAAAGCCTAAGGCAGCGTTCACCACCAGCTGAGGGAAAGGAGGAAAATATTTTAGGAAGCAGTCTGCATTTCAGCTGAAAACACACCCAACTTCTAACAGGTTTTAAGATTAGCTAAAAAAAGAGCACAATCACTGAGTGGCAAGCAATAAAACAGCCTAGTATGACAGAATAGATTTGCTTTATTATTTCATTTAAATTAACAAATGGCAAAAAGCTGTTCAGAAGATCTGAGGTTTGATGGCAAAAGAAGTTCCTATATTTGCATATTTGGATAATAAATCAAAATACAACATTTTTTTTAGTGCCAGTCTGTAAAATTCTTTACCAGCTGCAAACAGGACAACAAGGACTGGCGGCTGTTCAAATTAAACGAGCTGAAATAATCCAACCTCAAGGTGATTAACGCTGTGATAATTGTTCAATTATCATTATTAGAAGGAATGGATTTTGATGGAGGTGCACATTCAGCAAACAGAGGGAGCTTCAGGGAGGTAATTGTTGTCGAACCAGGCTCAAACGATCTGCAGCATTTTATATGATCAGCTTCTGTATGGTTTAACTGGATTATCTGAACTGGTTCAAGGTCATTTGACTGAATGTAAAGCTATAGCAAAAAAAAAAAGAAGTTGAGTTTTTTTGTGGGGTAGCAGAAAAAGACAAAAGAAGTATTTTTTAAGCTGCACTAAAATAAAACTCAATTCTCAAGTCCTAAAAGGTGATTCTCATTTATTGAAGTCATCATTACCACAAAGTTTTACACTGTTTTCTATGGTATAGATGCACTCTTTACAGCAGGGATGGGCAACTTAACAGTTTTCTGTTGACGCTACCAGAGAGCCACATAGTGCTTCACACCAAATGTAATTAAACTGCCCACAGGCTGCCAGGTGCCCCTCCCTGCTTTACAGTATACATGCTTTTACTCATTCAAAAACAACCATATTGAGGCCAAGAAGGACAGTGTGTGCTTGATGTTTCACCACCACGTGGCTACATTTGTTGATCTGATGTTTGGTCCAGGACACTGCATTCATCAGAGCTTTTAGCTGAAAACAGCTGTTTCCTGTGACGAGAGCTGTGAAAGTGTAGCACTTAGCTCATATACAATACCAACTAATGAGCGAAAAGTGGCAAAAAAAAGGGTTCACAAAGCATTATGATAATTTGCTGGGCATACTTCACCGCAGGTGTCTCCTTTTTACATTGCATGTCATTATATCAGTCATTGTCTGGATGTAAAAGATCAAAAGTGGAACTTTAATTGCTCCCCAACTCTACCGGCGAGTGTTCGCAGCACACGTTGCGCCGCCGCCGGTCCTTCCTACCTTTCTCTTGCTGGCAGCGATCACTGTAGGCAGCCAGCGGCTCTCCCTCGTATCCATGAGCAGAAACACTATGTCGTGCTCCGAAATGAGCTTCTCCAGCTGCTCCACGTCTTTCTGGGCCTGTGAAAGAGTAGCCTGGGAGAAATTCACTGGGTGGCCGGGCATCGGGATGCTCATGTCATAACCCTCTGCATTCTGCAAGCAAAGGAAAAGAGAGATAAAGAAATTGTTATTAAAAGGCAAAAATAAAAAATAAATAAATAAACAAGAAACTGAGCTCATGTTCTCCATAACCTACATTAAAGAATGAGTATTCTGTGGAAATACACCACTTGTAATCAGTGACCCTGTTAGGCTTGGGTCTCGGACAATACAGGCTTCAGTGACAGCTTGGCTGAGCAGAAATTATGATTTATTATTTTTAGCTGTAATGGAGAGTGGTTATTCTGTGTAAAATGTATGCATATGCACAATGAAACGATGCAACAATACAAAAACAGTAATTGAAGACAACAGATTCATTTTATTGTGTGGTAAAAATAAAAAAAGCACAACTAAAACTCATGAATTTATAAGTGTAAGGAAGTCCTTGAGAACTTTTAAGCATGTTGGAGACTTAGTTTGGACAGCAACAGCACCAACTGTTTCAATTCTGTGTAGTCTGGTTCAAATAATGGAAATGAAAATGAAAATCAGTCTTGTTATTTTTCTGCTGCTGATAGATGTTTCTAAAACCATGGAAAGGATTTAAGGCCTAGCATTCCTTAAATATTGCCTGTTGTAGCAAAAGTTTCAAACTAAGAGCCTGTGAAAGATGTTTTGCTTAAACCTTGTAAATAACTTTATGTGCCATGTCATACACTATTGTGAGACCTCACTAGATGTTTTGGCACTCATACATAATGACTATCAGCAACTACCACACAAAATTTAGCTCAATATCTGTAAAACTGAGGGAGTTATACCTATTTTTGTGTTTGCTAATTTCAATTAGCTGTGGAGGGCATCTTAATCAGCTTTAAATGTTCAACAAGTAATTAATCTCTGAAAGTTTAATTAAAAACTAAGTGTTAATTCATTTTTTTACTAAAAGTACAGACAAATACAAGAAAACACAAGTCAGGGATAAAGTACAATCTTTGTGCCTACATATTCAGCAGCAGGTGATAAATATGAACCACAGTGGATCAAGCTCTCACATATACATAATAAAAATCTGCCTTGAAATCGCATTTTTTAAATGAGTAAAACAAGCTCACTTAGGTCTCAGTCCCGTTTCTTATCTACAGAAAATGTTAAATTACATCTATCTGCCGGATCTGGATATGCGACAGTGAGGAAAATGGAAATGTCAAGAGTAATTTCAAACGAAGGACAGAAAAGAGCAAAAAAAAAACGAAGTGCAAGATTTTAATAAGAGGAAGTGTAGCATTTTACTGAATCAGTGGATGCTCTGCCTTCACTCAGCATACTTGAAGAGTGGGAGCTGTTAACCAAGTCTTGAATTTACATTTAACTTTGACGCAAGTGTTGCTAAGCAGTCAGGGGAGTGAGTTCACACTGTGGATGGCAATCACATTCCAATTACCACAACAAACATACATAACCTGCAGCCAAGAAAAAAATCTCAGCTTGTAGAAAACTCTTTAATCAAATTAAAGGGCTAGTGTTTCTTGAAGGAACGCATATCACCCGACTCCTTTGATGTCAGTTAGATCTTAGATCTTGTTTAAACGTGAAAAAGGGGGCGGGGGGGATGTTGGTGCCAACACAACAAGCTAACTTGAAATATTGGGTGACTTGATTTGTCCGTAGACAAAATGTGAAATTTGTTGACCTTTTATAGCATTGTGACCCATTTTGATCCCCATTCTCTCACTTCAATTACTGCACCTCGACATCTTTTGCACCTGATGCTCCTGTGTTTGTGGAAAAACAACCTGGAAATAAAAGACCAGCAGGAACACAATGACATTGACAAAAAGGGATAACGTGGATGCAGTTGTACATCTAATAATAGCACAGCCCCATCCATCAGTTGTGAGACTGGATATACTATTTCCTACCAAGAAGAAAAGGAGGGAAAAACTTTCTTAAAAGAACTGAAAAATCAATATAAGCAGGATGACATGACATATATTTGTATGAAGCCATCACCTCTTGTTAGCTGTGAGATTTTTCTCTCAACTGTGTTATTAATAAAACTGTCCCTAAGTTGTAACTAAAATAGACATTTTGATATAAAGGACAACTTTGAAATGTTGAAGAGTTACAGAGTTTTAAACTTCAAATAAAAAAGGATCAATTATAAAGTTCAGTCTTAACTTCAAAAGTTTAGAGAATCTAAAAGTTTTATCGCTAAGTATTATTTGCTTTAATAACTACATTTATTTACAATTAGTAACAGAAGGTCTACTACTCATGTGAAATGTACCAGATCAAGACGTATAACCAGCAGTAATGTACTACATTCACAGTCTCATATAACTACAAAACTAAAACATACCATCACCAATTAACATGTATTAAACGCACAGCTGTACACACACAACTGAAATCACAAATACTCACTCAATCGATGCAATTCCAAGTGGATTAATAATGAGCGAGCTCAATAATACCATATCTGAGCCCTGCTTTGAGTGATTGGCTGCTTTTTCATTTGCTAATCTAACAAAAATATCTTTCTGAGAGAGCCCGCTCATTAATTAGAAAAGTAATGAAACCAGCAGCATTAACATGCAGAGAGCACGGTTTCTCATTTTCTCCACGTTTTGGCTTTCACATCTCAGATATGACCATTCAAAGAGAAATACATTACTGCAGAATCAGTCCAGTTTATGCATCTGCAAAAGTTCCTGCAGAGGAGTTAAATGCTAAATAAAACCATTTTATTTCTAAATAGAAAAGAATAAATTATAATTTTGTTAAAAGACAAAGATTACAAGGAAAGGAGTATCTGATCGTCCATTAGGAAAAGATAATTGTAGCTTTTGTATTGTAGTCCATAGATAAAACATTATTATTGAACTTACCACACCAGGGAAGATTTTGGTAAGATGTTCAACGGCTGCCGGAGCTTTTGATTTTCCTCCTCCGAGGCAGTCCTCAAACTCATAAAGCGGCTGTCGCACTGGATTGGAGAACGAGATCTTTGCATTGTCAACAAACGTGATGCGTCTCACTCCCCATCCCTGGAGAACAACAAACAAATATCAGTCTTCTCTACATGCAATGTTTGGAGGCACTTCAACTCCATTTCCCAGAATGTCCACGGACTAAAGGACTTTGTCAAAAGCTTCAGAAAATGTGAGTTGCAAAATTAAAAGCTGGTGCGGCTCTCATTTATATTGTGCTGCATAAAATCTTTTTCTTTTTAAAGTCACTTTATGAGAAGAAAATGTCCTGCCACAAAATAAATTTTAGATTTTGTTTTAGACTTCTATCACTCTCACAGAAAGAAAAAGTGGGTAAAGATGATGGATGGATGGATGGATGGATGGATGGATGGATGGAAATAGGGAACCATTCAAAAAACACTCGTTTTCACACCGATAGGTTTTAGCCTTGGTAATGCAGTGTGCTAAAACATTCAGCATGAAGAATGTGAATTATGTACACCAGTCCCAGAAAGTCATTTGGTTTGAAATATTGAGACTCCAATGAATTTTTAGTAGTTGATTTCATCACATCAGCTTTTTTATTCATTAATCCAGCCTTACCATGAGAGTCCTGGCCACATTACAGCCGAGGGTCCCAGCCCCCAGAAGAAGACACTTGGTGTTGACAACTTTGTCCAGGTCTAATGAAGGAACCAGTCTCCATCTCATCAGCTTAAGGTTGAGGTCAACTGATGATTCTGCAAGCCTGCAAACAACAAACAGAGACGAGCAAATATTTAGTCTGAATGTTGGTAACAGATCTTTACCAGGTGAAGTTACTTTCTTATATTTTTACCTTTTAGGGTCCATACATTCACTCAGGTTGACCATCCTGGGACCCAAGGCTCCTTTTGGGTTCTTCTCCCAACCAACACTTTTAGGACACACTAAAATAAAATACACATAAAGAGTCAGCTTTGTAGCTATAAAGGGACAAACCACTTTTTAAATCATGTTGCTACAAAGGTTACCTCTTCTCATCAAGTTTATTTACAGTATACAATAAAAAAGAGATAGAACAAAATAAAATGAATATATTTAAGCAGAAAACACCCAATTTGTACAAGTACTGTAGATGCATACTTTTAAATTCCAGATATAATAAATATTTTTTGTTATGAAATAAGAGACTTTATAATCAAAGAAAAGTTTACTTTTAAATAATAATTGTTGAAATTAAAATCCGAAACATGTAATATGTTTTGGTGAATAAATAAAACTTTTTGTTGCAGAGAAAACAAAGAAATGGGTAATTTGAAAACAGAACCTCAACTTTTTTTAGTCTTTGTTTAATAGGATGTGTAAACTTAGAAATGTAATGCATATATTTACTTGTTTATGTTTAAGCTTTAAATAGTGGCAATGCTGATCTCTGTGCATATTAAAAGTATGCTCAAGGTGGATTGGTTAATCCTCTTCAAAACAACAATAAATGTCTATATTACCAGAAAAACTGGTTTAGTTTTTGCTGCATGAATACATTCATTGTGACTTAGTTAAAAGCCACGATTTGCTGACAGGGAATACTGACAAAAAAATGTCTTAAACTGAACAAAAACCTTTACAGATTACCACGTGGCCTGCTTTCTACTGCTGCTATTAACATTTAAATTGTTTTCTTTTCCCAACTCGACAGACAAAAGAATAACAGCAAAGCTTTGTGGGATTATTGGAAGCAGACATTCTCAACAGAAATGGGCCTAAAATTCTGTTCATATCATATAAACAATATGGACAAATTCACACAAGTTTGCAGACGCACATTCAGGTGAACAAAACTAAACATGCGAACCTGCGAAGACAGACGTATGAAAATAATTATGTGTGTGGTGCAACAAGAAGCAGAGATCACCTGAGGTGCTGGGAAGTTCAGGTAGCTTGACTTTAAAGATGAGGCTGTGCTGAATGGAGCGGCTTCCCTGCAGAGTTCTGTCCCTAAAGCACAGCACTTCCACCACATCCAGCTTGGAGCCCCTTAATACACACACAAACAATTTTAACACTGAGTAGTGTACTTTGGAAAAAAAAAATGTGACTCGTTTAAAACGCCATTTAACAAAAATGAAATAAAACACACAGTTAATTATCACCCACTCTTATTCAAAAAATAACTCGGATGAAAAAAACCCAAGTACCATCACTGTTCTCCTAATATGGTTCTAAAAATTCCAACTCAACTCACACACAAACAAAAACAAAAACAAAACCTTTTTAAGCAGCTGACTAAGCGACACATCACGGCTGCTTTTAAATTCCACTTTCACTCATCTAATCCATTCAATCTCAGTGTCAGGAAAACTTTAGTCACAGAAATAACAGCTCCTCACAGCAAAATATATCGCATTCGGATGAGCCACAGCTATGACACGGCGCTGCTGTTAAATTAACCTGGATGGGAAGTTTAACTTAAGGCAATAAAAATGTTTAGACAAAACATGCAGGATTGTGGTCCTCGAGGACTGGAGTTTGACACCCCTGGTTTAGGCACTACATCAAGTGCCAATAAAAATAGACTCTGCTTGCTCATAAGAATACTGACTGAAAAGAAGTAAAGTTGCAGCAATGAATGACCAACAATAATTTATAGATTTTTGACAACTTCTTCACAAAAAAGTTTCTGTGTCTCATATAACGAACACAAAACTATAATCTCACAATTGATGCCTTTATTGCCTGCCATCTGTTCTTGACCCTAGAGTAAATATTTGAAAGTGCTCTGCCCAGGACTCATGTTTGAAATATAACTAACAACTTGCACCAACTGCCCACTGGTACGACCAAATGTTTTCTCTGTAAATCTATCAGTAAAAGTTATTTAGCTAAAATAAAGTGTGTGGGCTCACAGGCACCATCACTGTTTCTGCAACAGCTTGAGTCAGTCAGCTTGGAAAATGAGCAGAGATGTTTTACTGAAGGGAAATTTATGAGTAACCAGCAGCCAAACAGCTCTTTTGCAGTCAGAGTTTTCTTCTTTTTTTTTTTTTTCTTGGAACAACACAAAGCAACGCAACACAGTCTGGAAATTTGTCAAGCAGATAATTCTTGTCTTCCTGTGCATGACCAAACTAAGATGGAGCTGAAAACCAGGCAAATTAATTCATCAAAACCCAGTGTGCTTGTGAAATTCAGTACTTCACAACGATAAATTATAGCACAATTAAAGAACTTCCTGATCCTGTCCCTGCATGGACTCAAAAACCCCACAGAGTTTATATTTACCACTGTGTAGCCAAGAGGACCAAAAGATTTCTCAAAGGCCAGCCAGGATGTTGAGATAGAGTGCACGGATCGTAAACGCCCACAGTAACCTGAAAGAACATTAAAAATAAAGATAAAAAAAACACCGGGTGTGTTTAGTCTACCAAATGACTGTCTGCTTTTGTGAGTACAAAAAACAGATAATCCAATAAATCAACATGAAAAGCTGAATTTGAAGTTAATAGGTAAAGGTCTTAAGTACAAACAAATAAAAAATAATAAACCAATAAACAAGCAACACCACAACATAATATTTTAAGAATAATTAATAAGAATAATGTCTCCATGTAACTACCTTTTTAGTATCTGTGAAAAATGTCTCCCATTCCTCAAGTGGAGCCATGTGAACGGTGTCATCGGTGTATTTCATTAGGAAGTAAGGAACCGCAGTGGTCCCTCTGCTGACACACAGGCCATCATATGCCTCCCGCAGGGCTGCGATCTGAGATAGAGGTGATTACTGGATGTAGCACAGAAGGCTGCTTGCTGTTAGACAAACCTGCCCTTTCTACTTGGTAATAAACAGTCAGAAGAGGCTCTTCCTAAATGTCAATACTCATTCAGAGAACATGCCTAATTCATAAGGTAAATTTAACTAATTAAATGTACATGTAAACTGGATGAAAGTTTTCATAATAAATTATTGAAACAAAAAAACTGGAGTTTACGCATATAAAATCAGATTTTCAGTAAACACCATTAAAAACAGAATTTTAAACATGATGTTCTATGCAGCGTTGTGGAGAGCTGCTGCCCATTCCCAGCAGTCTGCCTGTGGTAAAGATGGTCATTAAAAAAAACTACAAACCTGCTTTATTTGTCACTGCACAGCCTCTGTCACATTCTGTCACATTGTTTCTTATTTTTCAGGTCCAAAAAGGCCCTATTTGTGGATATAAATGTGAACGTTTTATGAAGTGTCATCTTGTGATGGATCTGACCTACGTGGAATGTTAACAATGTGTTCTCGTTACACGTGTTGAGTATTTATTGGACTGAGGAGTAAGAAAAATAGAGCATACAAGAGCTTAAGAATAGCTTATGTCATGTTAGTCTTAGCCTTTGTTCAAATTTGTTGTATATCCATCTGGATATAAAGAAGAGGCCCACACTGCAGTAAGATAAGCTACGGTATTTTTATAAGCATAAGATATAGAGCAGGGGTCTCCAACCGTTTTTCCTTAAGAGCTACTTTCACAAAATGAAATTATCCAAGAGCTACGTTTTGCAACATTTAATTTTAAACTTTCTTCACTTTCTTTTTAAAAAAAAAAAAAAAAAAAAAGGTCACGGATGATGAAGAAACTAAGAAACTAATATTCAGTTTTGCTTTCTACTGAAGTGGCTTAAAAAAGAGCTACTTTCACAAAAAGAAATTATCCAAGAGCTACGTTTTGCAATATTTAATTTTAAACTTAAACTATCGTAATAAGCTTGTTTTGCACACAAAAAAACATGAAGACTCCAGTGGGAAGAAACCCCCATCAACCATGTTATTAATATATTATTATTTTGGACTAGACACCTGACGTGTCTTACAATAAGTGTTTTTGACATATACTGCAGTAGAGAAGTTGCTCTCTAAACACTAAACATCAGGGGTCTGCAACCAGTAGCTCCTGAGCTAATTTAAAGTAGCTCTTCAGTGCTTATGAAAGATTAGGAGAAGCAAAATTTAATTTGTCACTGGCCAAACAAACTTTCACAATAAACAAATCATTCAACACATTTAAAGGGGGGGTATTATGTAAAGTTTGCTTTTTTGAGCTTTATATTATGTTAATGCCATTTCTTCATCAAAAACATACCCAGAGTGTTGCTTTGACTCATTCATGTGGTACAAAGCACCGCCTATTTGTACAAAGCTACTCCATGAAGCTCAGTCTGCAGTCGAGCTCACGCCCCACAGAGCACCCCTCCCTTAAAGCATTGTTAGAAATTAGTATGAGGTTCTTAAAGAGACTGAAGCCAATTTAGATAGACTATGATACAATGTCAAATTTATTTTTGATATATGCAGCATTTTCATAACAACTGAAGGTAACATAGTTACTTGATTGTGGTGTAAAATTGAACTGTGTGCCTGGAAAATACATATAATAACCCTCCTTTAACACAATAACACAATATTTACAGTGAGAAAGATTTAATGTTACTGAACAAAATCACTGATATCAAATAAATATATGAACTTCATCTGTCTAAATAATATTTAATATAACACAATATAAGGAGATTTTAAAAAGCTAACCTGTCTTGCTGATAAAACTTGGTCCAAGACAACGGGCTGTTGGACAATCTTTATCCCTTCTGGGAAACAAAGTGCGGGGAAGCAGAACCAATAGTAGAAATTGTACTTCTTCAGGTCCTGCAGAGTTTTAAATGAATTTAAAAAGGGTGAAGATGTCAAAGAAAAAAGCACTTGTAAAGACTGTATAATGGTGTATGTGTATACATATATATATAGTCTTTATGCTTACTGCAAAGGTCAGTAGAATAAATCTGCAAAGAATAGATGGGTTCTTTAATGCAGCTCCAGACCGTATAGCATCCCATATCTGCAGATAAAAGCCAACGGAGAATTAGTTACGCAAATAAATGATTGCATAACTTGCTGACCATTTATGATGTTTTTAATTCTTTTCAGTAGATATTTTTTTTTCTACCTTGTGAGCCTACTTGAAAATGCATTTGTGTTTGTAATGCTTTGTGGATGTCCTTTACCTCAGTGGCCTCCAACTCCAGCAGAGCCTTCTTATCAGTGTTCTTAAAGGCATCTAGTGTGTTGGTGTTATGCAACGTTCCAACAGCTGGAGAGCAGCGAGCGGGGGTCGGACCATCACTAACGGCAAAAATAAATAAATAAATGTTTGAGCAGTTGAGCATAAAACAATGCAGCTGTACCCTGTAATATTTAAGGAGGCTACAACTTTTAAAATATTAAACATTACAACAAGCAAATTTAACTAATGCAGTGTTTAAGAAGTCTTCTCATCTCACAGCTTTTATTTAAAATGTATTAACATTCATTACAGCTTTTTAATAGGACTATTTATAGCACCAGGCCCTTCCTATGTTTAATAAACCCATCCCCCTCTGTTCATCCTGCTGCGCTGTGACGGCTTTCAGGTGAGTTGGAATTATTGTCTGAATAAGTGACATGAGAGTGTTTCTGTGTGTGTTGATTGATTCAGGAAGCTGATTTGTTCCAGCCTCCCAGTGTGAGTTTTAAACACTGGCTTCCTCCAGCACCTGCAGGCTCTCCTCTCTCCACCTCCCTCTTCACTTTACTGCTCGATCTGCTGAGTGTGAAGACTTTTGTTCCTTAAAGTGACAGCTTAGATTTGGCAGAGGTGGGCAGCAGCTCTGTTTAATAACTTTTTCCCTGTTATGCTAATTTAGGAAAATGTCAGCTTTTTGCCTTCTGGTTATTTCTATTTGAGATTGCAAGCTTAAGTTTCTCAGACTTTCTCAGACTTTTCTTTTGTTATTTTTTAAAATATGTTTATCCTGAAGCCTCACGAAAATTAAATAGATTTTTTTTAAGGGTGCAAGTATTTGTTGTTCATGGTTCTTGAGGCCATTTGAAACATAAATCATGTTTTCCTCAACGTAAACTGAAGGATCATCCACTTTATTTTTCTATTTCCTGAGCTGTTGACCAGGAAATGCATGCTCTGTTTCTGTTTTTCAATTTTGCATCTGTGTGAAGAAGTTTAAAGGAATGATCCAAAATTAAAGGAAAAAATGGTCTGTTTAAAACAATTTTTAATAAAAGTGCCTTGAAATGATGAAAATCAACTGAAGTGAATTGGGGATAGTATATTTCATAAAACTGATGAGACTGCTGTGGAAAAAGCGGTAAGCAAAGAGTGAAGGCTTGCCCCACTTAACCCAAATCCTATAAAGTGTGGCATGACGGCTGAGTATTGGGCTTCAGCTGGTGCTGGTTAGTCCTCTTATAATGCAAATTAGCTGAAGGTATAAAACAGTTATTATTCATAATGATTTTCTGTAGGTGATTTATAAGAGCTGGCAATGTGTTTGTCTCACTTGAGTCAAGGTTTGATTGAAACCACATTTGTTTCTATACATACTGTAACTCTCAAATAAAATATTTAATATGTAACAATATATATAGTATATATTCTTAACATAACACTGCATGTACTACTAATAAATACCCAAATACATTTCAGCTAAAAAGCATCCATTTAAAAAGTACAGAACATAATCTGGTTTCCTTTGAGATAAAAAACTATATATATTATCATGTTCTCTTCCAAATTATTTATTTTTTGTAGAGTTCATTACTGCATGTTAAGGATGGTTCCTTTTTATGTGTAAATCTGTTTGTTTGTATTTTAATAAGCACAGCAGCAGTGCAAAAAAGAAATCCATTAATTAGAACTAAACGTGCTTCTAGTGGTTGACTGGGCATCCATCCCGACTATAAAAGTTTTATTTATCTGTTATTAGCTAAATAATTGACCAAAAACTATATCAAACAAAAAACTGACTAAATTTATTTCCTGATTCAAAACAGACTAAAAATAATAACAACTTTAATGCAAAATTTAAACAACTGGCCATGTAAAGTTAGTTTGTGTTTACTAAATAAAATAACCCCGTAATATTTTCACCTGAAATGATCGGATGTGCAATCTATATTATACATTTGCCTTTAAGATTCATACTTATCAAATAGCTCAATTAAATTTAAGTTATAAGAACTACTGGACTTATTATTCTGTGCATTTAAATGATCAACATCAGCACTTTACCTCAGAAGGCTGTTTGTGTAAACTTTACTTACACATCAAATGCACTGAACTCCAACGTCAGACGTGTTGGCAAACCGACTGGATCACCTGTCAAATGGAAACGTAGACAAATCTTTTAAATCAGTTCAGTAAGCAAAGTCTATATTTATCAGCTCAAGTGCAGAAACTGCACTTGGCAGTTGTTAAGTATAATGACACCATCTGGCCACACCACTCACCGTTGTAATAGTACCCTTTGATACACTTCGGGCTCTCATCCAATCTGTACTCATTGAGCTTCTTCTGAGTGAGCTGGTGCCAGAATCCTGCCTCCAGAGCGCTGCTGAAGGGGGCGAACTGCAGCTTGAGGTCTGCAGTGGATGATGACGCTTCACTGATGTCAGACGCCATCGCAATTTCACTGATTAAACTCCACAAACTGTGAAATGAAGCAGCAGTATGTTGCATAACACTTAATATTCTGTTATAACACAGAGCAGTGAAGACGCATTCACGACCATATTTTGAATGCAAGCAAGCAAACTTTACAAATGAATAAGATTAATATGGTATCTTTTGACCTCAGGAGGCAAAGTTCTTTACAACTGTGCTTTTCATTCACTCAGTCAAACGTGCATTTATTATGATTAGTAGAGCAGACGAATTAAACTATATGCTCATCATGAACAGCATGGGAATTATTGTTTTAGACACGAAGCAGATGATTCAATGCAAATCACGTCATAATTTCTTTTGGCTCCTGGGTTTATGACCCCTGATGGTTTCAGTGATTCCATTCAGTCTATTAGTTTTCAAATTAATCACTTCATTAATTTTCAATTCCTGTTAATTGTCAATAAGGAACTCTGGGTAAATCTAAACTTTTTTATTCTCTACTCCAAACACATTTTTTGTGTTGAGATAATAATTAATGCAGTTGAGAAAACTCCAATCACAGAAGCATCTGGGGAATTTCTAATCTGTTGCAGACATTTTTAGAGAAAGAGAGATTTAAATGCAAAAGTTTGGAGGGCTCAAAAATGTATTTACACTTATCAAATTTTATACAAGGACATGTACTGACAATTTGTCTGTGTAATTTCTGATTTTAGGTATCAATTTGTGAGATGTTTCACAAAATACCCAATTACTCAAAATATATAAAAAGATTTCATTTTGCTGTGCCTTTACACATCAGTGCAACTTAATTTTACATTGTAAACTTTTTTTACGATGACAAACCCACTTCTATATTCCAACCAATCATGAATAAAGTAATAATTTACTCTGCAGACAGTAACATGAAATATATCTGTGATTTATGAGTCATGAACTAATTTATACAACATGTCAGTGCAGGAAATGATGCAGAGATACAGTTATTAACACCTAAATGGGATCATTTTTACTGACCAGATAGAAGCTTGCTGAGTTTCCACATGACACCAGCATGGAACACTTGAAACATGTGCTAAAAGTATCACATATCAGCTACGATACTGAATACAAAGAAAGACAACTTTTTTGCAGAACAATCACAACACTCACGTGACAATAACCCTCCCCCGTACAGTCACAGCTTCCTCTAAGAAATACGGTAATGTGTCTCTCACAATAAAAACAGTTAGGAACTGTTAACTTGTCTATCAGCTACTATGGTAAACAAGTCCGATTTGTAAAGACCCACCCAACAAAACACTGTGTCAAGGGGATCTATGTAGAGTCCTCTAACTCAAAAGAAGCAAACTTGTGTCAACTGTAGTCCAATAGCAACACACTTATTACTTCACTTCCCAGAAACTCTTCCTGTCACATGAACCCCTTTTTAAGAGTCCAGTTCAAACCTAGCCTGGCCCTTGCCTTCCTACGCAGTTCCGCTCAATTCTAAGCAAAGTGAAGGACAAGGGTCTGGTTTTTACCAGGCTAGTTCAAACCAGTAAAAAAAAAAAAACACTGTTAACTAAATGTCTATTACAACAACCACTTGTAAGGTCTATATGTCAAATAGAACAATGCAACAAAAACATATGTTTAGACACTATTCTAATGTCTCCCATAGGTTCACAAATCAAGTCTAGAGGGTTTTACAGTGGCCGTTCCAGATCAGGTTCTGTTGTTACTGGTGTCCTGGTTGGCATAATGTTTAAAAGTTTAGTTTTCCACAGACTTAAAACACAAGTTTATATGATTTTTTCTCTGTTACAGCCAATTTAGTTTGATAAATGTAAATAAAAGTAGCACATCCAAGCGTTTTGTTTATTAGGAAAACTCCATTAAGCAGGTCTTACAAACAGGGAAAAATGAATGAATGAACTCGACTAATAAAGTAAAAGTTAAATTTAGAAGTAAAAGTAAAACTGCCTTGATTGTGTTATTCACCCAAGCTTATTTGAATGCCATTAGACCATAAAGATGCAATAATGGCTGCAACTGACAAAGCTTTTTACCAACACTGAACACAGAACCGAAATATTACTCTTCAGGGATAACTTTTTTCATCATGCTGTAGTGACAGTAAAAACAGCAGCACCTTACCGTAAGAACGTTTTTTAAAAATATAAGTCTCAAAAAGGATTATTTTTAAGAAGGCACACAATGACTGTACGAACTGATTATTTCTGGTACGTTTTACCACAGACAAACCCGAATTTATTTGTCAAAAGCCTTACAAGCTTTCGTGCACTTACCTTCAGCAACGACTTCCTGGTTTAGCTGATCACGTGATCGCGGCGCTTGTCAATAGAGTGGTGCAGTATGGGTAAATAGCCCGGCATTATTAGCTTAGCTTAGCTGCTGTGTGGATCCCTTTGCGGCTTACGGTGCGTGAACCATTGAGTAAAGCACAAAGAACCAAAACAGAAACAAAAACGCGCTAACGACAAAGCAGGAGAAAACTGATAAAAACCTATACGTGCCTTTTCTTTTCATTTCGGACGGACAGATGAATCCACCACACAGGTTTCCTGCTGGTGGAAATCAAGTAGAACCTTACCAGCAGGTGAAGTCTCACGCGTAATACAATAGTGGTGAAACAGGTTCTTTCCTTTACTTCTCTGTATGTACAAGACAGGACGTACAAGCTTTATTACTCTGACTTCATGACCAGGAAGTCAGAAATCCCTAAACAGTGGAGCTTAGTGGGAAGGGGCTGTCTCAAAGTAAACCTGTACGGGGAAGAAATATATTCCTTCTCAGGCAGTAGGAAAACGCTGAAAATATATAAATATACTTGCCTCCTCCTTACATTGATTTTCAAATCTTTGCATCTTCCAGCTAATCTATCTATCTATCTATCTATCTAT
Organism: Anablepsoides cearensis; assembly: GCA_032275365.1. NCBI lineage: Eukaryota > Metazoa > Chordata > Actinopteri > Cyprinodontiformes > Rivulidae > Anablepsoides > Anablepsoides cearensis. Next base: position 9,221,717 of record JAUBOC010000138.1, on the reverse strand, counting down.
CTATCTATCTATCTATCTATCTATCTATCTATCTATCTATCTATCTAT
>JAUBOC010000138.1:9153486-9167546 GCA_032275365.1 Anablepsoides cearensis | reverse complement strand
CTCTCTCTCTCTCTCTCTCTCTCTCTCTCTCTCTCTCTCTCTCTCTCTCTCTCTCTCTCTCTCTCTTTCTCTCTGTTTGGACTGATTATGGATGCAGCTGCGTTGATCGTTCCCCTTCATTTTATATTTGAGCTGACAAACTGTTACATTGTCATAAAATTTAGGACTGCCACAACTTCCAGATGTTTTCCTGGGAGAGCTTACATTTCTGATTGATGCAATAATCCACAAAATGTGCAGCACCACTTTTAAGAGTGTTCATAAAAAGAAGAAAAAAAAGATTTGTTTTTAAGCCCTGCGTGAAGTCTACTGTATTCTGGAAGCACACAGATCAAACTCTAACTGAAACCTTGGAAAACTGAGTTATGTAACCGAGCCCATTCCCCTCTCATGCATGCTGCATCATCACTTTCCCCCTTCACTGTCTGGAATCAACACATTTCTCTTCTCCCCTAAGATCCTCACAGAACCCAAAGACAGTTGGCACACGCCTTTCATTTAGCCCACAGAATGCATGACTTTCTCTCTCATGAGTGCTCCCTAAGCACCATTACCTACCACTCACAGAACTCCCATCCAAAACATAATGAGTACCGTATCCTGCCCATTTATGCTCTTCCACGTAATAAATCCCAGAGACAAAAGGCTTCAGCCTCTTTTCAATAGAGAAACATTATGATGTTTTATAGCGTAAAGCTCTTTTTTTTCTTTTCAGCTGTGCTGTTGAGGTTTGAACCTGAGCAGAGCTGATCTTCCAATAATGGGGAATCTGAAAGAAGAAAGGAGATATTTGTCTCACGTTCAGTGCTTCAGTATGTCTCACAGCTGCACGCCTGGTGCTGATGATGGTCAGCTGACCTCAGCATCCGGAGGGGGATGAAGACTCGTGCAGATTTCTTTAGCTTCAGCTCAAGTGAAATCTTACATTTGATGTCTAAATTTGTGCTTGTTTAATTTAGGATGCTGAGAACCACTGACCATCATAATATTCCAACCACAAGTTAGGTTTAACATTTTTTATTACTTAAAGTATTAAGTAATATAAAGTACTGTTTGCATTTGCACAACTATGAATCAAATAAATATATTATTAATCTGCTTTCATTTTGTTTCCCACATGCTGCTAAATGCGTTGTCATCTAATACAAAAACATTGCAAATAACTTCTACAGAACAGTAACATCTGTATTATACTAAAAACTGAATTCATGTTTGGCTATTTTACAAAAAGCTTTTCGTTGTGTTGTTGGAATTCATTGCAACATGGAATAAACTCAGTATGGTAGTGACAAGTAAAGATTCCTTTGGTAAACAAAGTAAATTAATCTTTAATACAATTTACTTCAACAGGAACTCTAAAAGCCTTTGCAATTTTGACAGCGTAGCATTTTGTAACAAGTTATCTATTGCAGATGTAAAACGTAGTCCCAGTCGACAAGATTGCAGCATCTGAAAGAACCACCTGGAGGAAAATCTCTGGCCATCACCACCACCTCTACACAAAAGGTTATTTGAAAACCTTTCAGCCATTTCTATTATGCTAAATGTTTAGAAATATACAGTCTGAATTTCACCACACATTTCTTACAAAGATCAGATAACAAAATTCAAGTCTTGTGTTTCCGTCGTCCCAAAAACAGTTCAAGTGTGTGATTGCTCCTCTTCTTGGACAGATACCAAAATGTGAAGTCAAGTAGTTTCTTTTGAAGCTGGAACAACTTCCACATGCTTACTTATCAGCATAATAGTCACATTTACATCCATTTGGTGAAGAGCAACTGTCTCATCATCTCTGCGAGGGGGTTGAAGGGTCAGAGTTCAAGTGTACTCATTAGAAATCCAAACAGTATCATTACAGCCAGAATGTAGGCCTCCATTATCTGTGAGAAATGAGGGTGTATATTCAGCCCCACCAGCAGAATTTTAAGTAATCTTTGTGAATCAGTCTCTGTGATGACTTTCAATGGAGGGCACCAGCAAGGAATGTCAATCTTTTCATTACCTTTTTTTGCTGTTTGTATCAAAGCCCTAAGCTCTCCTTTCTTTTTGCCCCGGAGCAAACATAATGGTGACATTGTTCAGATGGGGCTGGAGGGAAATGTGGAAAAGGAATCGCTATTGGCACAGAAACGTTTTGTAAAGACTGAACTTATTTGCTTTATTAATGTCAGGTTTTTTTTCTAATTAGCTTTTGTTTTCTTTGACCGTGACAGCTTCCTCTGTCAAGGACTGGAAACCTGTCCAGGGTGGACCACACCTCTTGTCTGTTGACAGTTGGGATAGGCTCCATCCCCTCATGGAATGGAAAACAAATGAAATGAAATGGAAGAATGAATGAATGACAGCTCCTTCGTTTAAAGAAAGTTAAAGAAGATGTCCATCATGCTTTGCAGCAGCTCGAGCCTCCTACATATATGCAGTAACAGGCTTTCACGCAAACAACAAAAAAAAAGTGCTATCTTTAATACGAAAATGCTTCACATGGGCAGGAACGGGGTGGTGTCATGATGGGAATTTAGGAGGGTTGGAGGGTTTGCATAAACAGCCTTGAAACCATGCGAATTGGCTTTCTGAACAGCCGTAGTGCAGGACCAGCCCGTAGCTTGTTCTGTGGATTTCTCAGTCTGTTTTATTACTACATGAGGTGTTATAGTGCAGAGGATGTTGCGTTATAAAAGTATGTGATGCAGTCAAGACTACTGGTGCTCAATTAGTAAATAGAAAACAAAACAAGAATTATGGAAGTTTCAGTTATGATCTCAGAAGTCTGGTTTTCATTGTTCTACCTTCACAAAGTACTGATGTGTTTATTGTTTTATTAATCCAAGAACGTAGTAAAATGCTCTTCATATAGCTGTAAAATGCAGAGTTTTTAGTATTTTTTGCACGAGTAAACCACTAAACCCCTCCTAGAACTGCTTCACTCCACAGTTTCTCATTAACATGAACAGGTGTTCCTCATTGCTGTCAGTAGATGTTGGCAGGTATGAGGTAGACGTCTGGCATTCTGTATCAAAATAATTATATTGTTAACTTTTTAATTGGACAACTTGTTTTCTAAAGAAAGAAATAATATCAAAAACACAATTATTATTTTTGATATGTATGTAAATTGGCAGGGGAGGGGAAGCACCTGATATCTTGGCTAGGCTGCCAAACTGGATAGGGCCGGCCCTGCCATAGTGTAAAACACAAGCACAGCACTGTCAAACATGAAACAAAGGCAAAATGTATTATCCTCAGCAACACTTTCAAACAGTGGTGTGATCCAGAAACTTGTTCAAATCAATCAGACCACTGGCAAAGCTTGTGATACATGTCATGACACTGGCAGTGTGTTCGGAGGGATCAGCTCACTCTGTTCTGGGTGTGAACTGCTAAGTTAAAGGCTCTCATCTGCATAAAACAAGAAAAAAAACTATGGCACAGATTAATTACTTACATTTTACAAATTATTGCCCATTTTCCAAAGACATATTTCAGGGTTTGACTAAGGCAGGTTGGCACAGTGGTTCTGTTCCTGCCCTTGGAACAGAGGCATGGTTCAGATCAGATCAGGATAAGCCTCTTGCAGTCTTGTTATCTTCACAAGAGAGGGAGACATATTGAAGTTTAAGGAGCCAAGAGATGTTGATGAATGGGCTACAAGAACAAAGTATTCATGAACAAGTTTTTTTTTTTTGCACTGCTGCGTGTTTTGACTCAGATCAGTGGAATGATCTACTCAGTTTACAAAAGATCTTTTAGATTTTCCATTTTTAAACGTGTGTTCCAAATGTAGTTTTTTAGTCTTGTGTTTGTGATAAACAATACATGTTAATGGTGTCAAACGTCTGGATAGCAATAGCCTTTCTGTTCAAAGGTCAAGTTAGTGCCCAATTGAGACCAAAAACAAAAGGTTCAAGAAGAAAACAGGACTTTCCAATCTTTAGTCAAACTTAAATTCAGTCACAGAATAAACCAAAAGCATGAGTGAAATGCCCACACTAACACATTTTAAAACTAAATTCTGAATGTTTAGATCACAAAATACAACCCATAAGAAGAAGCTAACGTGTGATCAATCAATCTGAGCTTTCGTCTCTTTTCTCACTATTCTCTCCCCTTCCTTTCAGTTTTTTGTCCTCTCACCCTCATATTGATGTGCCTCCCCTGTGTCTGCCCCAAACCCCCTCAAGGGATTTGCTCCTCCCTGTGCCATCCAGACTGTGACCTGGCCATAAGGCGCTCACTGGACCTACTCTGCTACTGTTTGTCCTGATTGGGGTGATAAATGGCAGTGAACCTCACAGCTTCAGTCTCCATTCATGTGGTTTCATGGTGCCTCTACCAACCCCGGGTGGAAAATTAGGGTCAATCTTTTTCCACAATAGGAGCTTTTACCAGGAGGATAGAAATGAATATTAATTGCAATTGTCCCTCATTTCAGCAAAACACCACAGTCAACTTAAACTGCTTAACACATGCGTCTAAACATCTGCTTGTAGCTGTTAAATGTTTTATTTTACAAAGGTTTTTAGAAAAAATATTTGACATCTATTATGACTTTTTCCAGTTCAGTTCCATTCAGTTTTTTTATTCATATGGCATCAGTTAATGATAAAATCATCACGAAAAAAAGGAATTTAATTTAATTCAGATGCAGATTAAAATTCAGTTACATTCAGTTCATTCTATTTATATTACAAAACATTCACACATTAATCAACTGAGGGCCTTTTAAAGTGTTCATTTGTTATATTTGTAAGCAATCTTTCAAATTGAAAGCCAGAATTATGCGCCAAAAACCAATTAAGTTCTCAGCTGAATGTTTATTTTGAAATCTAAAGACACCATTTCACCCAGATCCTGTCTGCAGCTCCATATACCTGAAACAAAATGGTCACAAATCACATGTGTTTTTATAATATTTATAAACCTGGTCACACCCCGGATATTTTTATTTTATTTTATTATTTTTATTTTTTTATTTGATCCCCATTAGCATCAGCAGCATGCTGCATCAGCTATACTTCCTGGGTTCAATTTAAAAAAGACAAATTACATTTAAAAAATCACACTACAAATAAAACATTAAAACAACGCATTCCACCTTTCAACGTCTCAAAGAAAACAGAGACCTTAGCTTTAAATAAGAAAATATTTAAAATTTCTTGTACAAAAATAAAAACACACAAACAAACGTAATCTATTTAGTCCTAGATACTATAGTACTCTAATACATAAAACACAATAGCATCTCTACATTTACAATAACATCTCAGCATTCATAAATACGCACATACATCTATCCAAAAGATAAATTATTTTTATAGTACGTTTTCAGTTGCTTCCTAAAGCTGTAAACAGGACTTTGTTTAATGCTATGCGGTAGTGAGTTCCATTCATGCATTGCTCTAAACATCACTGTACGTTGGCTTGAACTAGTTCTACATTTTGGTAGAGTGAAACATAGTTCAACAGCATGTCTTGTTGAGTGATCATGGGTATTTTTACTAAATGATAGCTTTTGGTAAAACATAGATGGTGTTTTTACTGTAATAATATTATTTAAAAAGTTCATCAGTGCATACAACCCTCTATCCTTCACTCATAACCAGGAAAGCTGTTTATGCATTTTAATAACATTTGTTCTAATACCACATTTTAGTGTCACACGTGCAGCTCTATTTTGCACCAATTGTAATTTTTTAATATTGCTTAACGATGTACTGGACCAAACAACAGAGCAATGATCCAAATGAGACAATACTAGTGTTTGAATGACATATGGAATTGTTTGTCTAGTTAGATATTCTGAACATCTTTTAATAACAGACAAACTACTGCCCATTTTAGAGACCACTTTCTGAATATATTTATCCCAGGAGAGTTTACTGTAAGAATTCCTAAGAGCTTTACCTCCTCCACTTGTTTAACAGATACATAAATTCTTTATGCAAAGATCTAGTTGTGGTCTGGATCTTAGAGAATGATGTGTGCCAATGACAATGCTTGTTGTTTTAGAAACATTTAAAATAAGTTTGTTACTCTCTACCCAGTCAATTATAGTTACAAGCTCTCGTTCAAGGTCAGTTTTAATTTCACCAATTGACTTTGCTGCTAGATATACTGTAGTGTCATCAGCAAACATTGAAATACCTGCTTTGTTTAGGACTGATGGTAAGTCATTAGTAAATATTGTATATAGAATTGGGCCAAAACAACTGCCTTGTGGCACACCATGTTTTACACTTTTACTGTCTGATTAGCAGCCATTATAATAAACTAATTGTTTCCTATCACGCAGATAACTACTGATAAACTGTAATGCTGATTCTGCAAAGGCATAGGATTCAAGTATTTTCAACAAAATCTTATGATCAATAATGTCAAAGGCAGCTGAGAAATCAAGTAGCACAACCCCAATTATATTGTTATTTTCCATTTCCCATAACCAATCATCTGTCATCTGAGTTAGAGCAGTTGCAGTGGAATATTTTTCTCTGTAAGCATGTTGATAACTTGTGAAAAGGTTGTTATCTTTAAAATAACTGTTAATTTGTTCATGTATATTTTTTTCCATTATTTTACTTAGAACTTAGTTCTTTACTGATGTTTTGTTGTTGTTGTGGACTCAAGGATGAGTGGTATCTACTATGGTAGAAACTATGAGGATCCAATAAAATCCAATGAATCAATTTTAGGTAAAATCTATTGAATACAAAGATGAACCAGTGTCGAGTTTTATACTAACATAAAAAAAAATGTTGATTTCTCTAACAAATTAAAGTTTAAATGATCATTTATTTATGTTAATTTGTAGATTAACAGGATGTGTCTCTGAGAAAGATAGCTACAGTTAAATAAAACTTGCAAAAGTAAAACAAAATATTGTTTTTCTTTGACTCTATACTTCTTCAGGGATGTATTTTGGGAAGAATATAGTGAATTTTGTTAAACCATATACTTGGAAACAGACTCCAAGTTGGCAGCACCTCACAGTAAGCTTTTTTAAAATTTATGTTGTTGTGTTCGCAATTATCTTTTTAGTTTACTCACTTTGCCAGTCCAGCTGACCCCCTTCCAGATGCAGAAATAGACGAGCACCCATGCAATGGCGAGCGTGATAGCCAGTGGGATCCTGACCTCCCCGGGCTTCTCCAGACCATCCGTTAGCTGATGCATGTTACGCCTGCAGGGAAGGAGTAAAGCAGCCTCACTGCAATGCACAAAGGCATGTTTAATCTCATACATGCGGCGTGCACGCGTGCATGCACGTATATGCCAACACATGTCTTGATATTTACAACGAGCCTCTTCATGACTGTTTTCTTAGCCCTAAAGCTTTTCAAAGACACCACAGTCAAGAGAAATCATGTTCCTGTGCATTATCACATTTTTCCTTCTTTTACTGCAGATTCTTTTTTTGCACGTGCATGGATTTTGCTATTCTGATGTCCTTGAGAAGATTTTACGTTAAAGGATTGAATTCCCATGCATATTGTCCGATTTGACCCCATATCCTTCACGCAAGGGGACATGACCTAATCGGCTTTAATTTTTTTACAGCAAAGCAGTCCAAAGAAACTCAGCTGTGCGACTTACTCCCAGAACTCTACCACAGCACTGGTGAGGTTTTTGGTGTCTGTGATGCTGTAGTTGGTGTAGCAGCGGTCTGTGTTCCAGGCATTGCCACAAGTTTGCCATGGCAGCTCCTGAAAATTAAAGAAAAAAAAAAGCACATAGAAATGAGAAGACAGCTCTTTTTTCTTGAACCCTCTCTCTCCCATCGCTGGGTCCTTTTCTCTCTGGCTGTCAAGCAGCCAAGACCGTGATGCTCATTTGGGACATTGAGATTTCATGCTTTTCTCCGAAGAGTGAATGCTTCATTGCAGAATGCATTTATCAATACCTTGTGTAAGGCGCTAATTATGCAGGAAAGGAAGTAATAAAAGTCATACACTGCTGAGGGTTTTGTAGTCTTATATAAGAGATGCTGGCAAAAAGCCTGACACATGACTAAAGTAAATCACTATGTAAAGATACTTCAAAAAACAACAACTATGTTTTGCATGAAAATGCAAAAGCATAAAGTCCAGACTTCTGGACTGTCCTAAATTACACATGAATAAAGGAGATGAATGAGGGAGGGGTGTGGAATGTTTTTTTTTTGTATAAACATACTCACAGCAGTGAAGGAGTTGTACAGATAGTAAATAGCCCAGCAAATGATTACAATATAGTAGATATTGAGCCAAAAGGACAGAACAGCTGCAGCTAGACCCACACCTAAAACAACCACAAAAAAAAAAACAATTATGATGTTAAGTTTTTGCTAAAATTAAGAAAAACAAAAAACAAAAGAAGGCTCAGATGTACAAATATACAAAGGTTCTAATTCTCCGCTCAATAACTCTATTTACAACGCTGCCCGCTGGCCTCCATCACCATCAAGAACATAGCTCATCATGACCTTAACATTTGCATTAAAATATATTTTACCTTTGAAAATTGGAGCCAGTTTCCACACTCCAAGTCCTCCAATGGAGGTGTACTGACCAAGAGCCGTCTCCAGAAAGAACAGAGGCATGCCAGCAAATACCAGCGTCAAAAAGTAGGGAATCAAGAAGGCCCCTGAATGAAAGGTGAGAAGCAAAGGTGTGTAAATGACGATAATTCACATTTCACCAATATTTAATATAATCCAGTAAGATAAATGGCAGAGGGGAGAATTTGTTTCAAAGTGCGCCCAGGACACTGTATAGGTTTTTTTGTTTGTGCGCAATTACGCACGGAAATATACTTTAGGATCGCTTTTATTATAAAGTCTCCGGCAGCAAACTGTCGACCATTGATGCCAGGATCTTTGCATTCCTTTTGTTGTGAGGGAAATTGCCAAAAATTCCTGATTACCTCCGCCGTTCTTGCCACATAAATAAGGAAATCTCCAGACATTTCCGAGTCCGATTGCGTATCCCACACAAGACAGAAGAAAGTCAAATCTCCCGACCCACGTTTCCCTCTCGGGTATGTCCTTTTTCGTCTTCTGCACCTTCACCACCAACGTTTTGGGTTTGTCATTTGGCGTTGTGCTGGCTGCGTCATTCACCGTCTCCGTTTGGACATGTCCGTCCGAGGCTTTGGTCCCGTTTGTGGCCATGGTGACGCTCTGTGTCGGGTAGTCCTGACCAGTGGAGAGGTGGTGGTTTCAGCACCGGTCCAGGCAGATCGCAGCTTGTCCGTCCCGTTTCAACCAGAGAGGAGCTGAGAGAACAGTCGGACTGCGCGAAGAAGCGGGTCACTTCAGCGGACAATTCTGAAAGCATAAAATGTAAATATCAACGTTTTGTCAAAGAAAAAAAAAAACATAAATAATCTCTGAATATGGGATGTCAGGTTTTAAAAACAGGGGTCACATTTGTGTGAGTTTTGTTCAAGAACTGCACAATCAGAAAAAATACAATAAATCTATGTCCAAATGTTTGACTTATATGAAACATTTTATATAATGTTCCCATGCTCTATATTTTATGCAAGATACAGGTATAATTTTACGCATAAATTATTTTATTTCCATTACTTTTTTCAGAAGAGAGGGGGAAAAATGCCCCAAGGTCTGTGAACCCCTCAGGATAAAATAAAGACTTCCCACAAAATAGGAAACACTTGAAATGGCCTGAAGTGAATCCATGTTAGCAGAAATTTAGAGCCTGCTCTTGTCCTTGATTCATTGTGCTCTAAATTCAATGGCCCACTTCCCACAGCTCCCGTACAAGAGCAGAGCAATTAAACACATTTAGGAGTCAGTCACAACCACCACGTCCAATGAATCACCTGAAGAGGCTAATAACTCTTTGGAGGCTGCAGTTTCAGTTTGCATTTTTATCTGTTATCAACAGGAGCGGACAGTTTAGAGGTTTTTTCATGTGATAAATAATTTGTTTGATTATTTACAATTGATGTTTTATACTAAAATGTTGCTTTCCAGATCCTGAATTGATGAACATATGCTTTTTATATGAAATTTAAATGCTTCAGAGTTAAACAGAAACGTTTTGTTCTTAATATAAGTGGCTGAAACAGAGCGCGCTCTGTCAGCTGGTGCGTAATGGAGAGGAGCGGTTTGAAGCAACACGGGAAAAACATGTTTCAGGATGTCTAACAGATGTTTTTTTCCCCCACACATAAAAATTCGATTTTTATATTCTAATTTAATGTTTGCTTTGAAGAGACATAAACGCTCCAGACATGATGACATAACCGGAGAGCAGAATTTTGCGCGCGCGTTTTTTTTTCAAAAAAAAAAAAAAAAAAAAAAAAAAAAAAAAAAAAAAAATTAAAAAACGTATACATAACATTAAGCACATATGGCAGCCGGACTGAAGGATCAAAAAGGCACATTTCCACCGTGAAATGAGCCCTGCTTCCCCCTCAGGTGAAGCGCAGTCTTATACAGCCGCACGCTGTGCCAAATTCTGCACATCTGCGCACCAATTTCCTCAAGTCGCATCTCAAGGGACAGCCAGACACATTCATGATCAATAAATAAATAAAAAGCATTAGAACTTACGATGAAATCAGCTGATTTGACAATTTGCTTCCCAGCACGTTGAGGGTCCAAATTAGTGAGGGACAAAGTTATTTCCTTTTAACTGCTGAGAGTAAAACCAAGGTGAAAACTTTTTTTTTTTTTTTGCATCCGGCGACAGGGAGCAGCAGGAACCTGATCCTCAAGGGAGGGGAAGATGGTGGACAAGTGCGTCTTCGGAGAGCGAGGTGCTGTCCTTAAAGGAGTGGTGCTGAAAGAGAGGAAGGGAGAGAAGACGGGGAACGGAGCTGCCGCCGACTGACTTGAAGCGAGCAGGGACGTAACATGGAGCGCACTGGATTTTTCCCTCTCATCTACATAGCGTCAATGTCACCTCAAAGTCGACCCACCCCAACTCCAACATTTCCACCACTGAGATGGCAGCGGGTTTGAGAGAGGAGCATCCTCTTGTCTCAGGGTTTTATATCCTTACTCATGAAGCAACTTGTCTCTCTGTCCCACCTTCTCCCCTCCTTTCTGACTCACCAAAGGGTCAGTTGAAGCATAATAAGGTTTACTTCATTCTGTTTGATCAAAATCCCTTTTAAGGTTAACTAAGTTCCATTCACTTGCCATTAATCACCCAAGCAACAATTTGAATCACAGTTTTGAGTCCTTGAACTTAGAGTTGTTTACATTTCAGGACACATAAGAAATACACAATTTTAAACGTTCCTATTTGGGCTAAAAATAATGTTGCATCAATTACAGGCGCTCAGAGAAGGATGCCAGTGGCTGGTGTTGCTGCTGGAAAACCATGATAAGAAGGTCCCAGCCAATAAAACGAAGTCAGGGTGTGTGAGATAAATTGAAAACTGGGCTCATAATCTTCTTAGCCCGCTGTTTTCTAAAATGAAATACCCATGTGGAACATCCCAAATGAGAAGTCCTAAAGCTGACTTTAACTCCTGCATCGAGATAAAATATTCACGTCTCAGTGGGAGATTTGGCTCTCTTGAGTTCAAGTCTTCAGAAAGAGTTGGAATTAAACACAAAAGACTCATCAGCTTTTTGGGATGTCGAAGTTGTGATAAAACGTGATGGCGATTTTCCTTATTGCACTGCTTGAATCCTATATCGGGTGAGGTTTAAATGTTTTTTTTTCATGTCCTGATTGCAAAACAAACAAAACATTTTTTGAGAGGAACTGATAAGAGTTCAGAACTTATTTGATCCTAACCAACCCTGACCGATTTATCCAATATCTGGTTATAAAAATAAAATTAGGTTTTGACTTTTCTCCTTGCAAAACAATTAGCCCTCATAATCAGCCAGTGACACAAACATGACAAATATATAAATGCTTTTGTTTAAAAAAGAAGCAGATTGTATGTCCATCATAAACAAAAACACAAAGACAGGGAGAGATGATTTTAATTTCATGCTCATTTTACAGTTCACCATGGATTAAGCTCATGTCTTTATTTTCATACATATTTGCTCTTTTTTTTAATCTCTCCCCAGCATGCTGCCGGTTTTGAATCGCTGACACAGTGCTGAAAAACCCATCCGCCGAGAGGAAAGAAAAGAAAGCCCAGATGGTGAACCAATTAGGGGTGAGCTAACCTATGATATGAGACAAAATTTACTATATTCTAATCTCAAACAGGCTGATAAGCCCGCAGGCTGCAGCACCTCTGATGTGCAGAAAGCCTCCCATTAGCCTGCAGCTTCCACATGAAGGGGACTGAAAATGTTACTGTGACGAGAGAGAGCGCTGCTGGTGCTGCGCTTTGTGGCCCCGGCCCCACCTGATGGTGAGTCTGTGTGCACTGGAGCTTGTAATTACAGAAGGAGGTGGTAGTAATAGAGAGTAGCGTGGCGGCAAACACACAGGCAGACAGCTGGCCTCCTGTCGATTTCACTACTCTGGCAAAGGCGACAAAAAGTGATGCTCTGAAGCCACAGAGCAGATTACTGCTCATGTGGAAAAGGCAAAAGAGTGATGCAAATGATGACAGTGCAAATAGTTTGATGTGTTTTATATTTCTGGCACATCCTTTTATACGCAAGTCATCTCAGGGCGATATGAGACGTTGCAGGATGCTCTCAAAAAAAAAAACATAGTAAAACTTGGAACTTTAACATTTATGTTTGAGGTAAATACCTGCTCAAATGTGACCAAAAAGGTGCCGATAACATTAAGGAGGCCCACATGCAAAGGATGCCTTACAGAGACAAAACTACAGTTTGTCTGCAGGCATTATTAAAAAAAAAACAACAACTTTTTTTTATTTTAATTAGAGACACATTTAGCATCAAAACACCAACTTTACAATTTATTTACACAATTTCTGTTTTTAGAAACCCCTTACTGATTAACATAATAATTCAAAAACACATACAAATAGTTTCCAGCATAAATATTTAAGGCTACATCTGTGTGTCATAAGTCATATAATTACACGTAAACAGAAGATGACAGAGCAGAAAAGCAGATGAACAGACAGAGAAGGATCCATGAAGTGTAGATTTTCTATGCCTTTTATTTCTAAAAAAAAAAAAAAGAAGAGGGAGAGAGAGAGGGAGAGAGAGAGAGGGAAGGAAAAAAATGTTCTTTTTGGGTGGTGCAGAGAAGGAGGGTCCAGTTGTCAGGACCAGTTATGTGAAACTCTGCAGGTCCACAGAATGTGTTTCGGCTCTTCATTGGTAAGACAGTCAGGTAGGACGGTGCTTGTCCTCCCCAGAAGAGTCCCTGCATGACGTTTCCGCTTGCTCCAAAAAGATGGAGACAAAGTGATGTGTCTGTTGCCGGGTGATCCACAGAGGAACACTGGGGGCAGCGTTTTTTTTTCTTTTCTTTTTTTCTTCTAAAGAGGAGGCTGAAAACACAGCAGCAAAGTAAAACAAATATTGGCCTCCCTCTGCCTTCCTCACTCTTCACACAGCTAGAGAGGAATTCAGAAGTTGTTGAGGGGGATTAAAGAGAGAACGAAAAGACAAACAACTTCAGCCGATCAAGTTTATGTTTCTGTGTGGCATCATGTCGTAAAACTACATAATAAAAAAACATTATTACAGTAAAAGATTCACAGGTTATTGCCAAACACAAAGGAAATGAAGAAAAAAATAATAATACCTCTATATCACATTTTACTGCTGCTGTTTCTTGTTTTGTCGTTTTAATTTGGAATTAATTCCCTCTTGCTTCCTGTTTTATTTTGATAATTCCTTTCACAGTGCATTTTGATTCATTTTACTCCCTCCCGTGTCACATTTAGTCATTATCTTTCACAGTTTGTGTAGTTCTTTTCTTGTCTATGAAGCCTTGTCAGATCCTCGTTGTTGGTTTTGTTGGGTTATTTCAGTTGAGTTTGTTTTTGTCAGTTAAAGTCTGGATTCACCAACGTGTCTGCTGCTTCTTTTGCTTGCATTCGAGTCCCATTTCCAACACCCCAGGAAAAAAATATGAAGATTTAAAGGGGCTATATCATGTAAAATCAACTTTTTTGAGTTTTATATCATGTTATAATGTTATCCTCTCATCAAA
>JAUBOC010000138.1:9121659-9132173 GCA_032275365.1 Anablepsoides cearensis | reverse complement strand
GCGGCTGGTAATGTTGTGTTTTGTTTTGTTTTTTTGTCAGATTTTCTTCAAAGACAGCAGGCAGCTTGGTTGGTCAGTCAGGCCGTGGATTAGAAATGCGTCTCTTTCTCTGAAATGGTGGATATTTTGCCGTCGACCTTCAGTTTTGCGTCATTGACGGCGTAAGGACTGAGGGCGCTGTGTTTCCCTCTCATTTTCAGGTCTGAGCTGGGAGTGGTCAGCTTCTTCATTCTCTGTGGGAAGTCAGACAGCGAGAAGAAACGGGTGTTGTCTTTCATTGTGTAACAAGAGATTTGAGAATTACAAAATTGGAAGCACTGAGAGAAAAAAGGTTTATTTGCAAAAGTTGTGAATGTAAAAGCATAGTTTTGATGAGATGAGTAATAAAATATAGTCTACAAGATTCCCTACAGTCAGAAAGACATAAATTCCATCTATGCCTGTATTTATAGTTAGTAGTTTTCCCATAGTTTCACATAAATGCATAGAAGCTCGTTATGGGTGTGCACACTGTATACAGAGTGGGTAATACTAATTTTATACATGCTATTATTATTATTACTATTATTATTGTTATTTGAAAGCTCAAGTTTGGGTGATTTTACCTCAGAGAAGGTACCGGGAGTCTTCCAGATCATCCAGATAATTCCCAGTGGGATGCAGACCATTGAGGACATGGCCATGAACCAGCCGATCCCATAACCCCAGTCAGGATAGGTGTACACATTGTTGTACTTCAGGGGTTTGTATTTAATTAGGAAGAACAGGAATATTCCCTGCATCAAGAAAAAAAACATATTTTGTTTGCAAAACAAATAATTGCAGTGTAACAATAGAAAAGAAAAACATATTCTTAACTAATATTTGTATATTTAGTACCGTACAAAGAGTTTTGAAATTTGTGTTTTGAAGTGAAGTAAAATTTGTAACTGATTGACTGAATGTTAGATTCAGTATTGTGATTTTACACATTCTGATCATTGCATGTTTTAAAACAGAGAGTTAGTGTGTCTTATCATGTGTTCTTTCTGTCTTCATAAACAAAAGTTGGTTACATCAACGTATGACATAAATGGTAGCACCTTCAGGTGGGTAACTAGAGAACTATGTTAAAATGTTCAATCATTGTATGGGTGGAGAGTTTTTTGTTAGTCCTTGTTTGCAGTCACTCCTCAGATTCAGCCTCCATGCTGCTCCTATAGCTTGTTATTTGTTTAGCATCAGATAAGGCATCAAGGCCTTCTTACTGAGGCCCATTAACTGCTGCTGTGTGCTGCTGGAGCTGATTGGAGTGAAAGACTGAAATAAGGATTTTAGAAGAGATTCAAATGGTTTTCTGCCATATTAATATTGATCACAAATTCCCTTCAGTAGATTATTTCTTTGTAACAATGCTTCTTGGTAATAAAGACCATTGGAAAGTCTGTGAAATTCCATTTTAAAGGGTGCCACATTTGAAAGGAACATGCATTTGTGAGGTGAGCAGTAGAGCTGTGTACGTGGGTTGGACACATGAAGAATTTGCCAACATTTCTCTGCCAAACAGCTTATTTTGCTATTGCTATTGACACTTGTTTTAAGCTTCCCCTCTGGTGCTGCCAATCAGGTGACTGCTATAAGATTTATTGTCAAGAAGCTTTGTTATAACAGAAATAACCTACCAAACACAAATTTCATTATTCTTGGTGCTAAGTTTCTGTAAAAAATAAATAAATGTGTGTATGTATATATGTATATATATTTATTATGTTTTACTCACTTCTTCTTTTCATATTGTATTTAGGGCATGCATAAAAATTATGTACTAAATAAGCTGAAAACATTATTTTTAATAACACATTTTTTCAGTCTTTTTAGTCACTGATACTTTTTTTTGAGTGTATGTGTGTGAAATCTTCCACTTGAATAAATACTGACCTCAGTTTGAAACCCAAAATTCTTTTGAGGTAAATAAAAAAATCAACATCTAAACCTTCTGCATGAGTGTTCGTCTCATCTGTGCTGATCATGTTTGTGTGTCAGAGTTGGACTCACAGCACAGATCCCCGGGGTCAGGATCATCCAGCACCACTTGATGAAGAAGACAGGTTTGTAGCCAATCATGTCCTCAATATTTAGGTAGAATCTGTCACTTCCTGTAAGGAAACAAGCCTCACTCAGGAGTTTTCTGCATGCATCATCAAAAATAACGATGGGATTGATGTGTTTTGATAGTTTGCGGTTCTGTTGGCACAAAGCTGCAGACATGATGGGAGTTAAATCTATTCTGATTTATATCAAGAGAGACGAGGACAGTCTGTAAAGGTTCATGCCAGAATTATCTTACTGTAATAAATGACCAGTTGCTTGTTTAGGCCAACTGTATTTATCGTCCAATATTACCACACATGCTTGCAAATAAACAAATAAAATTATGCCTAAAAATTGATATTTAAAATGTGTTTTTTTGTTGTTTTCACTAATCTTATTTAGATAAAGATATCTTATCTTTATCTAAACTTTATCTCCTAATATCCTGGTTTCTGTGTTGTGTGGAGTAGCTTCATGTGTTCGACACTTCCCCCAGCAGAGGGCAGACAAACAATAGATTATAGCAGTAAGGAAGGCAAAACGCATGTTGCATAATTCTGTGCTTTGTTTTCTGAGCTCCAATGTGAAGCCACTGACTGGCAACATATGGGCAAATTGATGTAAATCTATATTCTGAGTGGTTAAATATAACATTCATGTTTCTGCTTGGACTTGAACTGTGATCTTACCGTACACCCAGCCGATACATATGGACTCAAATATGGCTACAAAAAGCAAACACATCCCGCTGGCAGCATATGCATCGAACAGCTGGAAGACGTACATCCCTCCCTGATGGGACAGAACAAACAGGTGTCAGTTCCCACAAAGCCTCTGCACAAACACCCGCTGAAGGAAATCAGATTCTCATTAGAAATTTGTTGCTACAAGCTGTTTTACTACTGGAAAACTGCAAACATATATTACATGTGTAATTAACTTACTAACTGGTAGGGGTGCAACGATACAGAAATTTCACTATTCGTTTTGTTCGATACTTTAGTCTCACGGTTCGATATTTTTTTGATACAAAAAAAGGGAAATTTCCATGTCCTTCTTAACTTGTAATTTCTTTAAATTAATTATGAAAATTTGTTTAACATAAAAATTAAAGTTTTTTCATTAAATTTAGCTGAAAAAGCAAGTTTCTCAGTGGATCTGCACTCAAAAATGCAGCCTAGGTGGAGTAGTCAAACACAGATCAACTGATCTCTCACCACAGAGCAGCTTCAGAAGACAAGTTGATAAATAATTTTAAAAAAATCTGTATTGTTTGATAGAAGTGTGTATTGAACTTAAAGCACTGTTCAATATGGTTCAATATGGGTACATGTATTGTTGCACCCCTAGTAACTGAGTCTCACCTCGGTACACATGATGAGTCCTATGAGGAAGGAGACTATAGACATGCCGAGGATCAAGAGCTCTCGGCGGTAGCCTCTTCTGAAGGTCTCTGGGTACATGTCCACCACAGCTGTCACCAGACTCTCCACACACACAAACTACAACACAAATACACAACCAATCAAGTTTTCATGAGCTAAAAATACATCAGAGAAAGACAGACTGCAAACCACTTACTCTACTTTACAGTTTTCTTGTTCCTAAAATAAAATGGTTTAGAAACTTTGTACCCCTTTTCTAATTTGGTTATTCAGATTTTAGTAGAAATTGTTCTAGATTTAAAATGAAACTGCTTCCAATGATCAGCTGTTAATTCTACTTTTAGTTAACACTGTTCAATGAGAGGATAAATTCTCACCTGACTGTCCAGGCCGAGGAAAATCAGCATCATGAAGAAGAGGCAAGCCCAAAGGGGAGACAGAGGCATCATAGTTACAGCTTTGGGGTATGCAATAAAGGCCAAACCAGGACCTGCAATACAAAGAAAATATAAACCTCATTCTCTATCCACAGGATTCTGACAGAACCCAATAACAGAAATAAGACCTACAAAACATTTAGAGTTATGTATTTCCTGTATGTTAGTTGAGTTTTGTTCCACCATCAAGTTAAAAGAATATTCTGAACTTGTGAATTTAGCTGATAAGGAAATTGTTATTACCTGCTCCTTACAGTTCACTTGTGAAACCACAGAAAACAGTTAATTGAACATGAAATGCATATTTGTTGGTAATAATAATATCTACCTCTCAAAATGGAAATGTAAAAATATAACAAATATTGTCTGAAGCCAATATGTGAGAACTCAATATGGTATAGTGTCAACATTCTATTCAAAAGAGTAAGTGCATCACTATTGTGTTATTTAGGACTCATATTTTGAGACAGTCTTGTAGAAATGCATTAACTGAAGCATTAAGTTTTGTCTGTGCTGTAGCCCAAGACAAACATCCCCACTCTTCTGCTCTGTCACATTTACTAAATCATTCATGCTGACTTAAATAATCCATAATGCAGTGGTCTAAAAGCCTGGGTGAGCAGTGTGGGGTTTTATAACTGGGAAGATTTATCTATTTTAGCACAATAAGCACAACATTTTTCTTGTAGCATCTGCACATGGGCAACAGAGGTCTGCTGATGCGAATGCTTGTTTTGATGCGATTCTCTCACCAGATTCAGCCACAGCTTCGATGGGAACATTTTGTTCATAGGCCATGAAGCCCAGCACTGAGAAGATGGCGAAACCTGCCACAAAGCTGGTACCGCTGTTCAAACAACACAGCATGATGCAGTCTCTGAAGAGTAAACAAAGAGAGTTAACCCTTACTGTCAGGGAAGTAAATGGACTTTAAAATAGACAGACCACAAACAGATTCTCTGCCTCACGATTGAGTGTTAGGGTCACACAAGATTTTTTTTTTTTTAATTACGAGAATAAAGTCATAATATTACGACATTAAAGTCGTATAAAAAATAAAGTCATAATAATATGAGAATAAAGTCGTAACATTGCGAGTTTAAAGTCGTAACATTCTGAGATTAAAGTCATAATATTTAGCCTTTACACGAAAAAGCATGCAGTTATCACTGCATTAAAATGAGGAATGTTGAGCAACTTGTCAAGTTGTTCTTTAGTATTACTATGAATACATAGGCAATATTTTAGCACATTAGCATCATATTATCAGTAGCAGGACTTAGAATCTGTGCAAACGACTATAAACTGAAGCCGTATTGTAATTAATGGATGCATTGACTGATTTAGTCATCACGTAGCTAATTTGGATGAAATCATATTAATCTAACAGTGACCCCGGTCATCGCAGACTACTTAATAAACAACACGTTCTCACATGGCTGTACACAGCAGATGTGGGGAAAATAGGGAGGAAATAAGGAACGGGAAATAGACACGTCATGGTTATGACTTTTTTCTTGTAATATTATGACTTTATTCTCGTAAAATGATGACTTTAATCTTGTAATATTTTAATCTTGTAATATTATGACTTTATTCTCATAAAATTACGACTTTAATCTCGTAATACTACGACTTTAATCTCGTAATAATAATTAAAAAAAATCTTGTTGTGTGGCCCTAATACTCGTACCTAGTACCGCCTCGTTCTGCAAATAACGAGAAAAATCTAACAATCTTTTACCATTTTTATTTTAATCCTGTTCTTATGGCCTTTATATTTACAATATTTCAGTTATTACAATGGTATTTATATTTGTTTTTACTGATTACGTATATTGCATTTAATACTCTTATACTACAGTGTAAATCATTACCTGTAGCAGTTGTTGTTGTAGGAATTGTAACTTCCAAGAGCAGTAAGACAGCCCAAGCAGATGGCATAAGAAAAGAAGATTTGGGTTCCTGCATCCACCCATACCTAGAAACAAATTAAAAGTAAACACCCAGCATAAATGCATAAAATTTTAACACACGATGAAGTGTTTCATTATGAGTACTGATAACTCTTTATGAGAGGTGCCTTTGGGTAAACCAGGAAATAAGGTCTCGACTAAGTAATTATTTATATGACTGCTCAAATTGAACCTGACATAACATGCATCACAAGTCAGTTACTCAAATAAATTTTGTCTTCACGGTTTTGCAATATGCAGCATTTGCGTATAAGACACACTTCAAAGATGAGATGTTTTTACTGTATATTTATTTATCACTATATTAAAAAATGTACACAATGCTTTAACATTTTTTATATCAATGCATAACTAACACTTTGTAAATATTATAAATTATTTAGACTTAATCATTAATAAGTGATTAGTTAACCTTGAAAACATCATTAATTAAGGAGGATTCATATTTAATAGGCTATGAATTAACACATTTAGTAATGCTTTACCTATAAAGGTTAATTACTTCCAAAACTGACATATTCATTGGATATTCATGCTGATTTGAATGAATGGACGATTTTCAGGCTTCTGCAGAACTTGGAAGAGGTAATTCACTGACTGAATCAGGTGTGTTAGAGAAGGGAAAAAAACCTTGAGGACCGAAATTGATTATCCCTGATATATACTGTGTTTATGTAAAAGCTCATTAAAATGTACTTTCACATCATGTGTATTAATGGTGAGAGAATGTTTGATTTGACTTGATTTCTGTTTGACTTCCACAGGTAAAAAGAAACTTACAACATTTCCGGGTTTTGTCTACATTAACAAATACTTAAAATACAATACAAAACAAAACAAAACAAAAAACATAAATATTCCTTGCAATAAAATTTAACACAGCATGAAGTGTTTCATTATGAGCACTGATAACTCTTTATGAGCGGTACCTTTGGGTAAACCAGGAAATGCGGTTTTGACTAAGTAATTATTTATGTGAGTGCTCAGATTGAACCTGACATAACATGCATCAACACTCAGTTACTCAAAGTTTGTCTTCGGGTTCACAAAAAGATTTTACTAAATACAACTACAAGTATCCTGACTACGACCTTCAGGATTAGTAGATTCAAATGTTTTTTTAACACTTGATACATGTCTAACACATGGTGTGAAAGTACATGTATATAAGCATTTAGATACATATAGACAGTGTTTAGAAGAGTTATTTCATGAGTTATTATGCATGAATAAACAAGGAGTCAGTTTTGAAAGTAATTTGCCTTCATATGTAAAGCATTATTAAATATGAATCTTCCTTAATTCAAGTTTACCCATTTTTTAAATATTTAAGTAAGGCTAAATAAGGTGTAGTTAATATAAAGTGCAACCTGATGCATATTATGTTAATGGTGTTTGGGTAGATGTCAGATTTTTTGTCATTCACTACAGAAGAATAAACCAAAATGAGAGTCTTCCCCTAAAAAAAAAAAAAAAAAGTTTTATGAAACAAGTCCACAGATCAACACAGGCCGAAGGATTGCATGGGGGGTGTTAGCAAATTCAAATCTAATGCAGCATGGCTCTTTAAAAACTCTCTCACATCACCATTCAGCTACTAATCTTATTTCCTCACAGAAAAAAACAATTAACAAACGCAAGGTCTTCGCTCCCTCCTGGGAGTAACCACGGTAACTTCTGTGACCTCACAAACACAGGACTGTTCCTGTGGAAGAACAGGCTTTTCTCTCCTAATGTTCATTAATGTTCCCTTTAGTTCACCCTCGGCTGATGGCCGCGCAGCGCAGGGAAACCTTAAAGGCCCAGGCTCAGAGAAAATCACTTGTTGATGTTGTGCCTAATTTGGCTGTCTTCTGTTTGGTTATGTTGAGACTGTGGCTCCAGGAAACTTTTCTACTGCGTGAAAGCTGGACGACACTGGCTGTAAGATAGTAGATGCACCACAGTGCTACGTTACGTCCCTGATTTTAGTGTGATTTCAGCTGCAGATTTACAACCATAAAAAATCCTGCAGTGACGCAACAGCCTAGACATATTACATCCAGTTTTAATAATCCCATAGCATAAAATAAGCATTCTGTTTGTTTTCTGAATACAAAATTATGCTCAGGAAAAGAAATAATCAATGCAATGATGCAAAAACTAGACATGGGGGGATTAGATTTATTTAACTATTGCACTTATTTAACTTTAAAGTCATGTTGCTGTTGATTTGCAATCATTTATAATGATCACACATGTTTGATAAGAAGGTAACCGGATTAAGAAAGGAAGCCAAGATGCAGTTACAGCACTCATAACTGTCTGAGAAGTCAGTTAACTTAACTGATTTCAACACGATCAACATTTCTACTCTTTTTACCATAGTTATGTTTTTAAATAAATTGTAATGAGAAACTTCAATTACAGCCACGTTCAGCCTAATTACTTGGGTTTAGTTTTTTACATATATTCACTTTTTTCCTGTATTATATAAATCCAAACCTAAACTGTTTCGACTCAGTACTAACTATTTTTGGGTTTCAGGCATAAATGTGGGAAATGCAACAATGCACAATTTAAAACATCACTGTGACATTTGAGACAACTGTCACAAAATAAGTATGCACACCTGTAGTTGAGTGGAAAATAAGAGTGTGAGAAGAAACACGAGGAAGTGAAACAGAAAGAATTGAGCGGAGAATACATTTTGGAGCTCAGGGGGTGTAAAAGGAGAGGACAACACCAAGCCACACACTCTCCACACAGCTTTGTAAACAGAACAGAGTCCTTGTTGTTTTGGAGGAAGCTAATTTAACACTGGGGTCAGAAGTAATGTCCTCTATCAAACAGCAGCCGGTTTTTATTGCTCGTCTTCTTCAAATAAACTCACTATAAGAAATTCGTAAACAAACCAAATATTGTCATAAAAAATACACTAACTAGAATACTTCTGAAAAGTTGTTGTTTTTTTTTACCTACTGGGTGGGGACGTACTTTTTCTGCAAGAAAAGAGACTGTTTGTGTTCTGGCTGTTAGCACTTGAAGCGTTTACAACACTTTTTGGCGAGTCACATTTTTACAACTTTCTTCCATGATTTTCTTATTTGTTTGTTTTTTCTTTGTTTTTGTGAGCACAGATGTTTGCCTCAATTATGGTGCAAAAGTTATTATAATGCTGAATTTTCTGTTTTATCATTAAATATGATACAGCCTAGTATCCGGTCTAAGATTACAGTAGTTACTAAACTGTCCTTGTTCTCACATTTGAGTCATTTTCCACCTGAACTGATTGTTACACTGGAAAAGAAAAACAGGTGTTAATGGACAAACTGAAGTCTGAAAAGTGGAAAGTCTGTTTTCACTCCTAACTCTGCTTTTTCTGAAGATTGGTCAACTTTTCTAGATACCTTTTTTATAGGGTAAATGTTTGAATTCAGCATTGTTTAAAAACTTAAAATGGGGTTTTGTTCAATTCATTAATGTCTGACAGAAATTCCAGAAGAATGTAACTAATTGTCCTCTAAACATAAAACTGGAAAGTTAGAATAAAAAGAATATAATCTTCTGTATTTACCAAATCAATAAATGAACATATGAAATAAAAATCAAACATGAAAAACATCTCATTGCCCAAACAGCAATAATACATTTATCCTACAACCACACTAGCACTAAAAATTCATCCACATAGTAATAGTAATACAGTCTAGACTTTTTCTTTCACTCAAATTCTCTTTTTTACTTATTTTTTGGACACCTTATCCACTGACATTACCTGTGCTGTCTGCTGTATCAGATAAGGTCAAAAAGTCTCAGTTTACATCTGTCTGTCTGTTTGAAGTAGGAATGTAAACTGTCTGACCTCTATTAGCCATGCAAGTTAACTACATTTTCTGTTTGGATAACTTTGACAGTTATCTTTGACAGCCTATCAGCTGTAGGAAGTGTTGATGGTCAAAATAACCCATGAGAACATCGCTCTGACAGTGGAAAGCAGAAATAAAGCCAACGGTTTCTAGTTATGTTCAGACAGTTCACAACGTAAAACATTACTTAGTACGAGGCAAAAAAAATATATTGCTGCACCCATGTTGTTTTTGGTATTTTACCATGCAGGGATGACTTTTACATTTATTTGAACAAAAACAGGCTAAACAATGTTAGCACTGTTGCCTGACGTTCAACCGGCTGCAGCCTTGCTGCATGGAGTTTGTATGTTGCATATGTGGGTTTGCTTTGGGTAAGCCCACTTTTAGAGAAAGGCACTGACCAGGTTCAAGCGGGGATCAAAAACGGATGGATTTATGTAACAAAAACACCACCTGTTTTTCTGGCAGCTACTTGGCCACAAACACGTGGGACTGCAGCTTTTCAGACCCCCTGCATTCATCTGATTTACCAAATAGTCTTAATGTGGGCATTGTATTATTCAAATAATTTCTGCAAAGGTTTTTTGATGCAAGATTTAAAGAAATATTTATATTTATGCTAGAAAATATTTATTTAAAATATTTATACTAGAAAATGTTTATCAAGCTGACATCATGGACCTTATTTCAAAGAATTCCTGTTAATCTCAATCAGCCAACCCCAGCAAATACTAAAAAGAACAACCAATGGAGCACAATTTGTTTACTAAAAGTGTTTTACAAAGGAAAAAAAAA
>JAUBOC010000138.1:9091213-9105609 GCA_032275365.1 Anablepsoides cearensis | reverse complement strand
CATAACAGGTGTTATGTCATATTTATGACAGCGTCATGACAGTCTTATGCACACCCCTTCAAGTAAAGTGTTACCAAGTTTTTTCTAAACAAATTTTTAAAAAGAACATGTTCCACTGTAAAATAATGTTTAATTGTCTAAAATGACAAGGTTTGATAAAGGCTTTGCTCCCATTAAATACATGAGACAAACAGCAAAGATACCAGGTACTTTATATCCCAATCATTTCTTCAAAAGTGCTGCCCTCTAGCGGACAAATAATGGTACAACTATCTACTGTAACCATAGGACTGATTGAAATAAATAAATAAATAAATAAATAAATAAATAAATAAATAAATAAATAAATAAATAAATAAATAAATAAATTTTTTTCATTTTCAAATATGTTGGGCCTTCTTGGTTCTTCGAGCAAATGTTTTAAACATTGAAACCAATCAAATAGATCTGCATAATGGAAACAAAGACGGGCAAGAAAATTGCATTAGTTTAGTCAAAGGCTGAACAACAATCTGTTTGGTAGGAAACGAACAGGGATGAAGAGGAGAAAGTAACACATGGACTTAAAGAGGATCAAAGATGCCACAGTTACCTTGAGTTTCCTCGTTGTCTCACTTTGATGTCATTTTAAAGCATTTAAAGAAGAAACAAAGAAAAAGCAGAACAAACAGGACAGAACATGCGACACGGGGTCAGGACACACCATGCTGGGTCATGCTGCTCTAGTAAATTTATTCAATGATTTTGCTTTCTTTTTTTTTTATTGTGATTATTGTTTTCACTAGTGCTCCTGTCAGGAGTGTGGTGAATGGGACAGTCAAGCAGCAAGAGTCACAGTTCATCATTATCATCATCATCATCATCATCATCATCATCATCATTGTCATTATCGCCACCACTTTATAATCCTTCATGGTAATCATCATTTTCAGCATCACTTGACTTTTCTTCAAGCTAGAAATAATTTACATCACATTGCTTGTTTTTTTTTCTCTTATTTTTACTGATGTTTAAAACCACAAACATTCCAGCAGCACACTCTAGAAATAAAATGGTTAACAATCAGAAAAGCATGACTTTTTGCATAGTATTAAATGAACAAAGACATTGAGTTCTTTATTTACAATTATTGTATAGATAAAAAAATATCATAAAAACAAGATGAACACTTAACTCACTTACCCATAAATGGCTAAGTATGCCAAAATAAAAAGCTATGTGTTGGCATTTCTCTTTTTCTTTGTTCCACAAACTGCATGCTGCTAAATACAGTACATCGAGGCAGGTGAGAGTATATTGCAAAAAGTATCATTGATATCATCATCATCATCGATGTCATCATTAACATAATGACAGGATGGTACAACACGTGTTATGATTGGGATGTAATCACGATGTGTTTTTTTTTTATGTTTCTGACAGGAGCGATGATTGTTTACATACAGCCACAGAGCCGTGTCATCAGCGTGAGTCTTTGTAAAGTCGTTGAAAGGAGTTCCTATTTTCACTTCAGCCCACGCTGGACCTGCAGTGCTCTATTTACAAAAAAAGAAAAACAAGTATCCTCAGACTCATCGCATTCTCTTAAAGCTCAAAGTCCTTCAAGATGTAAAAGTGGTTTGAGAAAGTTGGCTGAAGTATTTTTATTTATCTTTTGTTTTGTTTTTTTAAACTGAAAATGCTATAGTTATGTTTATTGTTTTATTTATTGTCCTTTTTTTGTTGTTTTTACAGACAAATAAACAAACTGTCAAATCATTTAATCAAATATACAAACTGTTCGTCAAATGAACAAACTGTCAAGTTGAAACATCCAAAACATAACAAAATGAACAGCGTTTAAAGGTGAACATCAGGACCAGAACTTAAAAAAAAAAAAAAGAATCAGATGGTTACATATCTGACATGCCTGAGCTGACTCATAAAGCTGAACAATGACAGAGGAGGAGGATATAAAAAAGAAAATAATAAATTAGGTAGAACTGCTTGGATAAATAATTGCTTATACTCTCTAATAAAAAGGATTTTTTTTTCAAGTTGCATAATGAGCCTACTGTATCACATCATGCTTGCCACTGTTTTGATTAGTTAGAGTAATAATAGTTGAGGCTAGTTAGGTGGCCTTGTCCCTCTGAGTGCAATAAAATGAGTTAAATGTGCCTTCTGCATGTAACTTCGCTCTGGTAATGTCTGATTGGTCAAAGTACAATAAATAGTTTACAACTAGTGAGTACAGTTGAGATGCTAGAGTACTGTATATTCTGTGACGGCAGGAAGACAAGCTTGGTTAAAACACACAAAAGCACATCTAAAGTTACACCACAGAAGATTTCATTCATAACCAGATAGTGCAGAAGATCTTTTTTTTTATTTATATATATAGAAAAAGAGTCAAAGCAACATTCCTTTTTTGTTGTTATTTGTTTTGGTGTTTTTTATGTAGTTTTTTTCAGTTTTTTTATAGATGGTAAAAATGCCAACAGCTTAGTGGGGCTGCATGTATCTAGATGAAAACAAATAAATATAAACCAGAATATCGATTAAAACAAAAAAAAACTAATTACATTAAATATTGCAATTTCAACCAAAATGTGTCTGCTTTTCTTGTGGTACAGTAAGCCAAATAGAACTTTGCAAATTCTGAATACAGCTGCAGCCTTTGGATGGAATCTTTGAAACATCAAATCCTTAAAACAAGCAGGTTTACCTACAGGACAGTTCCATAAATCAAGCTTCGACCGTCAGTAAATCAATCAATAAATATCAACCCTTTACTCAAGCACTGACCCCAGGTCGGCGCTGAAGCAAAGCAAAAATGAAATACAATTAACAAAAAAAGAGATTGAAAAAAAGACTCAAATGTCCTCCTCTGTCACAAAAAGGAGGCATTCATTAAGAAAATAAACAAAGGCAAGCCGCTCTTATTTGATCCCGACAATCATTTAGAGTAATACTAAGATTTCACTTGTACTGTACTATGCATCTCTTTGTAGTTTGGTTTCTTTTTGTTGTTAATCCTCTAAAAATATCTACATTGTTTAACAATACAGCAGGCAATTTCCAGCACGTCCCCCCGCCCCCTGGAATAATAAGTCAACACAAATCTGAGCTCCGACTTTACCCTCCTCCTTTTAAAAACCAGGAAATTGATCTCTACAAGGTTGTAAACAATTACATTCTGTTTAAGACATAAATAAGTCAAAGTAACTTGAGCCATTAAAGCAGAAACAAGGCAACATGCCAACAAACAAAGATAAACTCTCTCTAAATATATTTTCCATGAATGTATATGTATAGAATATATCCCATAAATGCTATCATTGCTATTTTGATTTTGCATTCCTCTTTTTCAACAGGTGCAAAACTACTGTGCAAGTTTGGCCCTAACCCTTCCATATGTGCCTCTGTTTATGGGTGATATAATTCTTTAGAGTCCAGTACATGTTCATGCCACACAGAAGAGGGAACTTTGCAGGCCAGGAACTCAGAGAAGCTGTTTTTTTTTTTCTTGTTTGTCTGTTTTGTTTTGTTGTTTTTTTCATAATTTGCAGTCCACCACGAGGCCCAGCCCGTCAAAACCAAACGACTTCAATAAAATAAACCTTTTCTTTAAATAAACTTGGGTAATGTACATTCATGCAGGACCGATAAGAAGAATAGCAATAATAATCAGAACCAGAGTTAGAATAATAACAACAGTTTTCAATTTAAATTAAACTATTACCGTATCTGTATTAACAATATTATTACTGAAGAAAAGGAGTTTCCAGGAGAGCAGAAGGTCTGTTTTTGCGGTCTACACTCCTCGGTGGTCTCCCCTCTCCCCTCTTTCTTGTCCTCCGCAGACACAGTTCGTCCAAACGTGCAGTCAGCTGCACGCTCATACAGCACATGCTAACCAGTACAAGCGTCGAGTCCTACACGCCATCAAGGCTGCCACCATACACATGCAACCACAAAAGCAGGGATGGCTGTGTCGGTTTTGTGGCTTTATTGAGCTTTATAGATTGTATGATAGTTTGTTTTTTCTGCTTTAATCTTGCAATATCACTAAGTATTGCTCCATTTTTCTTTTAAAAAGGAGAGGAAATGTTTATGGAATTAAGGTTATAGGAATAAATAAATATTTGTTCCACTGGACCTGACCTTTCTCATGGGAGGGGGAAATGGTGTTTTTTGGGGATGAGAAGGTGAGAACTTGGTGATAAGGTGGACAGTAGCAGTTACAGGTCTGGACAAGCTGGAAGAGGTGTCCCTGGGCCGCAGGGGAACGACTTCGGAGGTTAGCGTCGGGGGTTAGAGGCTGGTCTCCAAGCTGTGCAGAGGACTGGCCGGGCTGGAGGAAGCGGCAGATTTACTGATGTCGATTGTGAGGTTGATGCCGCTGTCGATGGCGTTGTTGTTCTTGTTGGGGGACGAGGGCTGACTGGAGTACTTCCTCCTCCTCCGAGCAGAGTCGTCGTCTGTGTCGTCGATGAGCGGGATGCTGGGCGTGGAGTCGTCTATCCTAAACTCTGGGTGGGTCATGAAGTTGTGTATGGATGATCTGGAGTCTTGTTTCTCAAGGCCTTCGTAAAGGGAGCTACGGAATGCATTCACAACTCGGATCTGTTTTGAAAAACAGATAAAGAAAAAAGAGAGGAAAAAAAAAGATCATGAGCGGTTATGTCAGATCTTAAGTGAACTGTTTTGAGGGGAACCTTGGAATGAGAGAAAAGAGGGAAGTTGGAAAAAGGAAGAGACAAAGAAGAGGAAAGCAATCCTCTAATTTGAAGATACAGAGGTGGAGAAAAGTGAAGAAACAAGAGAAAAGGCAACTGCAGTCTGTGTTCTGCTTGCACAAGATGACTACGGTTCACAAGTCACTCAATTTTGGCGTGCACTAAGGAAAACTGTGAGGAACATAATCATAAAGAACACAAGAAAATCATACATTTCAAGAAAAACCAAAGCAACACAAACGCTCGTTGTAAGTATACGCTTTAGTCCAATGTGCTGTATACCTAGAAACAAGCCACATTAATAAATGAAATGCTTACAGAAAAAATTAAATGACAATATCACATGCAGTTTTGAAGAAAATCTGGTGGACGAGGTCAGTAAGAAAGAAGAAGGTTAGATCTGAGAGATCCAATGAGGCGGTTTAAAAACTTCTGGGGATACCAGAGCACTGTCTGGGACAATATCCACACAGACTCTGAATAAAACACACAAATGGAGCACAAAGTGAGAGAAGCATGGGCCCCGAATGGAGTGAGTCAAGTCTGCATGAGATTTGCTCAACACAAGCATCGCAGTGTAAACAAAACTCACACCAATAAAAAAAAAAACCCAAAGAACAGAAAAGAGAAGAAAAAAAACCCCTAAAATGTGGTATTTAGACAACAAGCAAACACAGCAAAGAAAACATAATGAACACACAAGAGGTTAAAAAACAAACTACATGCACGGTAACAAACTGGACATTGGCACAAGTACGACTAACATAAAACAAAAGGAGGTGGATGATGAAAAGAAGTTTTATTGTCAGAGCTCTGACAGGTAAAAGTCGCTTCAACTCCATGCATGTCTAAGTAAACACTCAAGTATAAGTCCCAAACTGATTTAATGCTTTAACAAATCTAAGCTGGACGTTCTTTAAATAGTGAGTAATGTTACGGTGTTCTAAACCTTGGCAAAACCAACCATTAAAATTAGTATTAACAAGTCAAGAAGTCCTTTCTCCGTCTACATTATGTGAGATGTTTGAAAAATTCTCAGCTCAGGGAAATTCTGCCTCACAAGGGAACAAAACAGAAAACCAATACTGACAAAAAATACACTAAATTAGTATTTTTAAGGTGCGGCTCTTTGATAAATGGAAAAAAAACAGCAAATTAAATTCAGAAATGAAACTTACAGCACATTTCAAGCTAATGAAAAGAGGAAAGATCAAGCTTGTATGATTCATTTTTAAAGATTTAGGCTTAAATTATGTGGAAAACAAAGCAATATGCTGTATATCCAGGTGCAATTTACTCTGCAATCCAACAGTGCTGTATTGAAAATAAGAATAAAATATGCTCTACATAAACTGAAATCCCCTGGATGTTTGTCTGTTAGCAAAATATCCTATGAACCGCAGGATGAGTTTTTATCAAATTCTATGAACTTGACAATTAATTAACCTTTTTGGTGATTTAAGATAATCAAAATTGACACCAAATTTGCTAAGATTTTATCAATTTTATGGATAAAGTTCTGAAATGTGGTGATGAAATTGAGGTGATGATAAAGTTGATCCTACAGTAATTCTGATTGACAATGTAAGAGGATGTAATAGCTAAAATAAATAAAATGCATTTTAAGGCGTTTTAAACCACAGATCATATTCCTCAAGGTTTGATAAAATATAGAAATACATCAGAAAATAAAACCTTTTTATAAGTCATCAGTGCATCAATAAAAATAATAATAATAAAAACTGTTACTTATACTTGAACGTTCACCCAGTCCCTTTGTGAGTTCATTGGAATTAGTGAACATTAACATCTGTCAAACGTACAAATGAAAGGACTGACAGATAGGGTGATGTAGGGGGGATGAGCAGAGGGAGACAAACTCACAACCTGAAATGTCACGCCGTGGGTATCACTCTTAGTCCTGTGCTCCTAGCACTCTGGGGAAACAAACACACATTGACTAATGAGAGGACAGTACAGCCAACCATGGGAGGAGATATCAAGATGAATTTGAAATCCAGTGTGAACATTAAAACGACAATACAAGAGAGAAAATGAAAAAGCAGCAATATATATATATATATAGATATATAAAATAAATCTTCAGAGATGCCAACATTAGAATGGAGAAACTTGTGGTAATTTGTTTACAGGTGATTTTTTTTTTATCTAGAAATGGTTGCTCAGGACTGGATGGCACCCCTGAAGTAAGGAGAGCAGACAAGCAGACTGACAGAGTTCTGACTCACGGCCAGTAGTGGAAGGAGCAGTAGCAGCAGTAGTGCTTGTAGGAGAGGAAAGGGCATTGGACAAGGACACGTGACTAGGACTAGAAACATTGGTTACATCCTGGGTCTGGCTGGTGGTGGATGACTGGCGTCTCAGAGCCCCCTGAAAGGAGGTGCCGCTCTTGAAGGTGTTGACTACTTCAATCTGTGGGGTGAGAACGGGACAGGAGAGGACAAATGGCTGCTCAGAGTGACATGAACCAAATGGCGACACAGGTTGATTGGCTGGGTAAAGTGTTGCAGTCACGAGACATGGGGGAGGGAGGGTGGGTTGGGGTGGGTAAAGGGTAGGGTGTGGTATCCCCACATAAACAAAATGCTCCCACACAAGGAGAAACATCTAATCCATACCATGCTTAATGTTCGGCTCATGAGATGTCTGTGCTTTTTTTTCCTTTTTTTTTTCAATACTAAAACAGTGTAGTTGCTCCGAACCAGATTCCACAAACGGGAATGACAACAACAATACAACTTGCAAATTGCAATTGATTAGCTTGATTAGCTTCCTGCAATCTGTGTGGTAATCTGTGTGGTTCCCTTTTAGAAATCTAGACTGTGTATGATGTCAAATTACACAGAGGCTATCTGCACATCGTTTGCCCTGCATTGTAACTGTGGAATAAAAAAAACAACTAATCTTTAGTACAATTTTGGGTTTTCTTACTCTTTTTCACATCAAGTGTACACTATATTTAATATAAATAATATAAATATAAATATGAAGTAAAAGTGATAACTCGAATGACATCACTAAATAAGCCACATGCTGTAGTGTAAGAAATAAAACCAAAGATGTTGAAAATTATTGTCTCTCCTCCTTGCAAACCCAAGTAAGTTTCTCTTTTATTAATTTACTGCCATGTTTGCCTGCTAATTACAGTCATACAACACAGAACAACAGCTTTAGAAACAGATGAAACCAGGTTCAACACAAAAGCAACGGCATCCTGAAATTCACAGTGATATTGGTCTGTAGAGGCAGTCACAGTGTTAACAGCACAGGAACTCTTTCCTGATGTTTTTAAAGTTGATGTTTTTTCTGGTCCAGCAGTCCACAAAGGTGATCGCCGTCATCCACCAAGGGAAAGCTGTGTCTTCGTGTTCCTAAATAAGTCATCTTAAGATAAAGTGACTTTAAGGCTGTGACTGAGATGAACATAGCATGTCATGATCTAGAATTTTATTTTGAGAATATTCTATTAAAATTAAACCACAGGCTGACTGATCTTAGAAAAAGTGTTCATATGACAAAAGCAGAAAAAAATATGATACACAAAAGAATCCATCACAAGTGAAATGTTGACCTTTTTGTGTTTATTACTAGGTGATGAATAACTTTTTGACTATTTGTTAAAAAAAACTATAAATAATTTATTTTAATTTTTTTGGGAAAACACATGCTCAAATTAAGTCTTAAGGCTTTCAGATCAAAAACTCATTTAGGTAATTAAAGTCTCACCTGAGTCTGAATGCGATTTAGACCTCTAAACCACAGGATTTGTCCTCTCCTCAGCTCCCTCTCTGCATGGTCAATCTCCTCGTTTTCCTCATTCACATCCTCCTCCGGTAGCTCATCTTTCTGAGTCAACTGGCCAGCTCGACGCAGGAAGCGCAGCTTGCTGTTTGGTATGGTTGCAATCACCTAAAAAAAAAAAAAAAAAAAAAAAAAAAAGAACTATTTGAGTAATAACTCAGAGACAAGACTGGAAGCAAGGTGAAGAGATGGAGAGACATGCATGTTACCTGTCCCCAGACAAGCTCTCCCATTCCGAGAAAGATGCACCACATCCACTTTTCCAGGTTCAGAGGTTGACAGCTGAAGGGCTTCCCTCCAAACTGCACAATCACAATCTACATGGGGAAAAAATATATATAGTTACTTAAAATATAGTACTATAATACAATAAATGTAGCATAACTAACAAAAGTTAAGTATCATTCTATGTAAGAAAGTAATAAATAAAATCGAAAAGTATTTTGTTTCTTTTACCTGCACAGCAAATGTACCAAAAACAATGGAGCAGAAAATTGGGTTCCTGAAGATACCATCAAACACATTCCTCTCTCCGTGTATTTTGCGAGCATTGATTTCATTAAACAGCTGCATCATGACGAAGGTGTTGAAGATGATGGTGTAATGCTCGGACGGAGGAGAGTGGAGAGGAGCGTCGCGGCCACTGTCGATGTCAAATATCTTCTCTCCTGGAGGGAACAATCTGCTTTTTAGCCTGTGTTGTGCCACACTACGGTCAAAGTACCAAAACAACCGCACGTACCGACAAAAAGCAGCGTGAAGATGAGAATGAGCTGGTAGACCGCGTGTCCTAAGATGTTCTTGGTCATGGTGCTGGAGATGAGGGGCTTATTGCGGCCATACGGCTTCCTCCTCAGCAGAGACTCAGTGGGAGGCTCTGTCGCCAGGGCCAGAGACGCAAAGGTGTCCATGATTAGGTTGACCCACAACATCTGCACTGCTTTGAGCGGAGAATCCTGGGAGGGAAATGAAATGGAAACCACTGCTCAGAAGCAAAAAAAAAAAAAAAAAAATTATGATAAACTTTCTTTTCCTATTATCCTCTGAAACAATATTTAGTTTATGTTGCTTTGCTTGATGCTGTTCCAGTCAAACCTGAATGATGCCATTAACGGTGTGTCACAAAGACACATGAACAGCAATGTTTCATGGCTCTTACCTGTGTGATACAAGCACCTGTGAAAGCTACTATAACAGCCACGACGTTGACAGTGAGCTGGAACTGAAGAAACTTGGAAATGCTGTCGTAGACGTTTCGGCCCCACATAACTGCTTTCACAATGCTGCTGAAGTTGTCGTCAGTGAGGATGATGTCTGAAGCCTCCTTGGCCACATCTGTACCAGCTATACCCTGGAAAAGTAAAAAGGAAAAAAAAATATATATAGGTTGCAACAGGATTGGAAGAGCTTTTTTTTTTCTTCCTAAAATGTTCAAACCCACAGCATGTGCAATAGCAAATCAAGAATGTGAAACGCAGTACAGAGGATACAGGAAATGTAGGCAGTGCACTAAAAAAAAACTAGGATAAAGGCAAGGTGATTGGTGTGGGAGAGTTTGGCACATTTAAAAGCTATTTAAAGACTATTCAGAGAGATTGGAGGCTGTGGTTTAAATTTATCTACTGGCTAATCTTAGTAATCTGAGGTTAGGGTTTTCTGTAGGCATGGGAATTTTACTTAAATGTATAAAAAAACTGTGGAGGTCAAAATGCAAAGCTAAAAATATGATGGTAAATAATTAGAACAACCAGTTTGATTATTTGCAAAATCAATAAAAATAAATAAGTACAAAAAGCTGGGAGAGGAAAACAGCATTAAATTTGGAGGAGGAAACTCAAAATGTACATTATAGACACATGTTTTATTGTTACGTCTAAGAACGCTGGTAAGCTTCTGCTAAGAAGCTGTGCAAAACTAATAATCCACCAGGAGGCGCTCTTAAACTGAACAAACAGGCAGAATATCTGAGAAGAAAGCCTAAATAATGCAGAGGTTAAAAAGACATCTTGTAGATGTCCACTGGGATCATTTTTGTACGAATGCGTACGATTCAAAACAAACAAAACAAACAAAAATGAACACAAAAGCTGGTTTTCTTACCATGGCAAACCCGACATCTGCTTTCTTCAAAGCAGGTCCATCGTTGGTCCCATCGCCTGTCACGGCCACAACCTGCCTCTGATCGACCATTGTGCTATCAATAATGCCTGACAAAGTCACACAGGACAACATTCACTCCCTCTAAATTATCACTTTGTTGCTGGAATTAAAATTGGTAAAAATGTGTTTGTTTAAAGTAAAGATTTGTTTTAAATAAAATCATGCAACCCACTCACCTTTGACAAGTGTGTGTTTGTCAGTAGGTGAGGATCTGGCCAGGACTCGGAGTTTAGGCCAAACCTTGTCAATCCGTTCCTGTTCCACCTGGAACATCCAAAAAAACACATAAACGAAAATAGAGAGACAGTTTTTTTTTTTAACATTTTCTGTACCATTTTTTCCACCTGACAACAGTCTCTGTACCTCTCCTTTCTCATTGCGGATCCTCCTGTTGAACTCTTTGCCATCAATGCAGAGGAAGTCCTCTCCTGGATGGATGATGCCACATTTGATGGCTATGGCCCTGGCTGTGTTTATGTTGTCTCCGGTCACCATGCGCACAGTGATGCCTGCACGCTGGCACTTTTGAATGGCATCGGGCACCTAAAAAAGAGGTTACAAAAAAGAGTTAACACATACGTATATATATTTTTTATTGTTTTTTCTGATTGAGGTTACTAGACGCAGCACTAACTTGTTTTATTACAAAGCTGTCTTTTGATGCTTTAAACAGATACACATCATTTCAAGTTGTATTTCTGGAAACTAAATGGATGTGATTTGAATTTTAGTAGTGTTCTCACTGGTTTAACTTTTCACCAACTCCAGAAGGTAATGTTGACTCTGTCTGCCTAGCATTTGGTAGTGAGCGTATAGCTGGGTTTCAGAGCTTCAACTCTAAAACACGATGTCTGTAAAAGAGTAAAGCTCCAAGCTGGTCAAGCAAAACAACAAGCTATGTCAACCTGAGGGGATCTACAGAAAGGCACACAATCCAGCATTCCACTATTTCCCATTCTTTTCCCATTATGTTAACAATAAATCAATCATGTTATTTTATTTAAGATTTGTTCCTTTTAGACCATCGTCCGCTTGATTAGATATTGTAAGATATTAGTTCATGTGCGCAGAACTGTGTTATGAACAGATTGCCAAACACAGTATTAATTCAGGAACACATATTCTTCTTGGCAAAGGTCAGTGTGGGAGAGCTGCTCTCCAAACCCACACATAAACAAATGTGTGCACATGATGAAGTAATGAGAACTTGTATCGATTTGTACAAACACACAGGACTGTACTTTCTATCTTTCTATGTTTGTTTTTTTTCTGTTTTAAACACAGATATACATACTGTATCACACACACTGAAACCACATGTATATGTTCTGCTTCACGCTCACTTGGACATCTTGTACAAGGAATGTAGGAACATGCATTTACTGTACATTAAAACCCACAGATGTACAAAGACAAAAACACTTATGAGTATAATTGACGTTCATATGATTCCACCTCTTCAAACTGTGCATGTTCTGTGCAATAAAAGTCAAATCAAGCTGATTGTACATGACTGCAGAATTTCATACATTTAAAGGGAGCAGCTTAAGTCTAAACAAACTTAATAATTTGGGTTTTCAAACAGCGAAACATGAGAACGTTCTTATACAATATGATTTCTGATAAACATAACTTAAGAGAAGCTTATCAAATAATACAACCTAAAACATTCATCGTCCTTATGAAAAAAAATCCATTACTCAAATTCAAAATGAAGTTTTTTTTTATCTCACTGTAGACATTAAATACATGTCAGCTTACTGATGCCAAACAGATCAGAGGTCTTTAACCTTGTTCCTCGTGACCCACTGCACATTTTGAACGTTTTCCCTTCAACACACCTGACTTTTTTTAAACATTTATTTAACCAAGAAAGTCCCATTGAGATTAAAAACTTCCTTTTCGACAGCGTGATGACATTCTGAGTAGGTAGCTTAATTATTTGAATCAGGTGACGAAAAAAGGGAAACAGCAAAAACATGCAGGACAGGGGGTCATGATGAACAGGGAAGTACAGAACTCTGATCTAAAGGCTGAATTATCAATTACACTTTTTGCAAATACAAGAATAAATGTTTAAAACCAGCTAATTCAGATTTTCTTTATGTGATTTGAATAAACAGGGTAAATAAGTTCTTATAAAAACATCTAATAAGCAGAGCGCATTTGATATTTTCATTGTAAATCCCAGTTTTTTAGTTTGTTTTTCTTATTTCAGTTGCAATATTTGACTAGTCCAAGGACAATAGAATAAAAGAAGGAGGCTTAAAGCAAGGGAAGTTTGACCAATCAAACAAAGAGTTTACCAGTCTTCATGTTACGTTGAAAACAAGCCTATCTGATCTGGATCTGTATGCAGTCTTGTTTGCCTTCATTTCACTCCCTGCCTAACTTCCTTCTCTGTCCGTGCGACTATGAATCTTATTTCTAATCTGTTTATCAGCCTCAGTCTGTCTCTTTCTCTCTCGCTCCTTTTAATCGTCCGTCTGTCTTTCCTCCCCTCTTTGTTGTCTCTCTGGAGGACCATTACACAGAAACCAGGTATTAAAAGAACATCAAATCCTGGAGGAAGAAATTAAGGGCTAATAAACAATTACATGTTCATCAGGTTGTGTGACCTTTTAATCGGAGGGGAAAGTCTTTGCAAGACATCTGGAAAAATGCTTCTGCACTTCATCATCATCTTTTTCTTCTTCTGGTTCGTCTTTAAGCAGCTTTTCTTTGTGGCTTTTTTAATGATATCAGACAGTACTCGACTTAAACCTATCTACTGTATCAACGCTTCAGGTGTGAATGGATGATCTTGATTTAAAATTTCATGCAGGTTAACACTTTATTTGCTTCAACTTTTACACAAAAAAGCTATGCAATACAAGAACTCGGATAAATAAGCTTGTCTGACTGTGAGATTATTTGCTATCTTTCCATTTTATTTTATTTTACTCCTTGCCTTGTTCACAGATCTTGTTCACACGCTTACATAACTCCGCTTCAGACGGAACAAAAGGAAAGGGCAGAGTCGCATGGAGAAAGGTGGGTGAGGATGAAGGTGAAGGAACAAGAGCAATCAGAGGAAGGTGAAATTCAGGCCTAATAACACAAAGAGAAGCGGAGGAAGAAAACATGCTAGGGTGAGGTTCAATGAGAGAGGTTGTTTGGGAGCGCAGAGAGGGATGGAAAAAAAGATGAAAGGAAGAAGTTGAATAATGCAGTAGTCAGTTAGTTTCCTGCTTTCCTGTACCACCGCTGGAGTTGTCAAGGGAGGTCAGCAATCCCATCGTATACAGAAAATGCTCCCTGCCACTGATAATGCACTCATTTTTAATATTAAGTTCATATAAAATGCAGCACAAACAAGCCACAAATTGTGTTATTTGATTACGTTGAAAGGTTTCACCTTCAGCAGCAGAAAGATTTAAAATAGTAAGGATAAGCAAGAAATAATAATAATTTATCTAGCCATCTATCACAAAATTTCAGAAAATGTTTTTGCTTAACTCTGTTGTTTTAAGACAACGAGTCATAAACTTGGCAACAAGGCGGCCTGTACACAAAACCAGGATTTAAAATGACAAAAAGCTTGTGGTT
Source organism: Anablepsoides cearensis (assembly GCA_032275365.1). NCBI lineage: Eukaryota > Metazoa > Chordata > Actinopteri > Cyprinodontiformes > Rivulidae > Anablepsoides > Anablepsoides cearensis. The sequence goes on along the minus strand of JAUBOC010000138.1, from coordinate 9,091,318 downwards.
GGTGTACAAAAGAAATAGCTTGTTGTCAAATATTTGTTTACGATGAGTGAAAGAGCTCATATTTCATATATATACATATATACACATATATACTGTGTATATATA
>JAUBOC010000138.1:9069640-9080301 GCA_032275365.1 Anablepsoides cearensis | reverse complement strand
TAAGTCAAGGCATTTTCTGCCTAAGTCATTTTTATTTGTTATGGAATCAATGTTGTGTCTTACTTTTTTTGGACACTAGTTCACACATCTCATTGAACCTTCTGTTACAATATTAATAAAAAAAATCCAAAATGCTTGCTAAAAAAATTGTTTTTTCTTGTTTTCCGAAAACCTTAAAAAATGACTTAGGCAATTATGCTATGTGGCTAACGATTTCTTTCCTTATGGTATGTCCTTTTAGTTTAGTTTCATTCCCAGTCTTATTCTTTACGTTATACTGTTCCCTGTGTCATTTCGCATCATCTCCCCCAGTTAGCTCTCAGTATTTTTTTTTCCAGTCAATCAGCCACTCTCACTCAGTTCAGCTGTCTTCCATCTCTCATCAGCCCTATTTAACCAGTCTATCTTCACATCAGCAGATCATTGCAAAGTATTGTCCTGTGTTCTAGTTTCCTCTTTGTTGTTACTCCTCCATGTACAGATCCACTTATGTAACGTTTGTCACCACATCAGCTGTTTGTTTGCTTTTATGTCATTTAAGCATTTGAAGTTATCCTCCAAGTTCCACACGTCTGCATTCTGGGTCTAACTGCACCATCCCTCCTTACAGATAGTAATAAAAGTAAGCTCTTATTATTTAAAAAGAACCCAAATGGCATCGCAAATTCCAGTCTCCATTTACCAACACACTTCAGGTTGTGTAAAATCGTAAAGGGCAAAATTTATGGAACATCTTAAAGAGTAAATATTTTACAACAATTGATTGAAGGGAAAACAATTTTAAATGTTTCTGAAGAATAGGCAATTTGAGTGAGAAGGACACAGAATAGCAGAGGGACAGGCTGCTGTTCTATCAGAAAGAACAAGATGAGCCAACAACAGAACAAGAACAAGAGAACATCAAACCACAGATGACACATCAGTGACAGAAGATGGGAAAGTGAAAAATGTCAGCTTCTAACCTGAAGAGTGCAGGTAAAAGCTGGGTCAAAATCCAAGCATCTTCTCTTTTCACATAGTCAATATCAAAAACTGATGTTTGCCAGTGAAAACTATTGAATTTTTATGAAGAATTAGCACTGCACATTCCATCCGTGCAGTGTGTTGTTAAGAAAAATGTGTTAAACTAAATAAAGTGGGATTTTTCATGTAGCTTTGGCCCAGAGCTTATACCAAACACATAAAAAAGAATAAAAAAGAAAAGAGAAAAAAGTGGGTGAAGAGAAGAATAGGGAGAGGAGGAGTGAAACATATGATTTGGTTACCTTTTATCTGGTTGCTCTCCAAATTGCCATCCTGCATTTTACCTATGATGAAGACATATAGGACAATAACAACAAAAATAACCAAAGCAGACAAGTCAACAAATCATCCTCACAGAGACGACACAAACAGTAAAACCCAAAAGTTACACACAGGGAGACAGGATAATGACTTTTAATAACAACATTTTAGTGACAGTCACATAGAAAAGCTTGTGATACGTAAAGCGATGTCATTTAACCCTGAGCTACTGCCTCTCATAATGAGCTCAAAAAGGCACAAATCACACGAGCTAATACACTGAAGTTGGTTGATTTTTCTGTAATAACGTGTGTATATATTTTTTTACTGCATAAACAAATAATTTAAACAATCACAATAATTACCAGGTATCAAGAATAAAAATAAATAAATATTGTAGCAAAATAGTAAACCTAATTCCATTTTTTATCTGATTTGCTCATTTTAAATATCTGGGGTTATCCCACACACATTTTCAACCAAATGAGTCCAATAATTCAATTAGGATGAAGTAAAGAACAACCAGTGTGTAGAGCATTACAGCAAACACTGACAGAGAGGGAATGTAAACCACAAACACACACATACAGAGTATATTTAAAGAAAACAGCATGCGTGAGAAAAAAAAAGTTCTGAAAACACATGCAAGATCACACTTAGAGGAAAGCAGACAGGAGAAGTGAATAAAACAGAGATGGTTGAAGGAAACCCCGCCCCCCTCACCTGATGAAGTTATACAAAACCAGATTGTGGGGCAACTCATTTACAATATTGTGGAAGTTTGCTCAACAGCAATGAAATTAATTGCTCCTAATTAGAATATATTCAGCTTATAGGTTGTTTATAAAAAAAATGCTAAAAACCTTGTTAAGATTACTTTTAGTCTCTATGGTGTGTGTTTGTGGTAGGACGTTTGACTGAACCTGTCGTCAAGGCTTTGAACGTAAAATTTCACTAAGAAAATAATTTATGTAGAGCTAAGGATGAGGAAAAGCCAACCAGGGTCATTTCATCACCACCTGCACGTTAGCTCAGTTCCTGGAGCGACAATAAATCCAAGCCCAAGGTCACCAATTCAGCTCATATTAAGCCCCTCCCGTCTTGAGCTGCTGCTCTCCAAGGAAACAAAGACAGGAGAGAAATCAGTGCAATAGTGAAGAACGTTGAACTTTCTTCATCTTTTCCAGCTCAAGCAGAACTCACAGAAGACAACCAACAAAATCCAGTGACCTACAATTTAAATTTGACACCATATACCGTCCAGATATGCAGTTAGGAGTCTTCAAATATTCTAACTTCAAATATAGCAATAATGTTTGATTTTAATGTAGGATGCAAAAGTTAAAACAGTTAAGAGGCTTTCACTGGTTTTAAAAAACACATAATGACAGGAGAGTCGATGTGTTTCGTGTTAAGCCAATTAAAAGTGTTCCCAGTGACAGTACCATACACAGAAAATAAAAGCATTACAAGACACGTTTAAAGACGAGAACAAGAAACACAAAACTATCTTCTACAGCTAAATCAGGCATGCAGTGACAGCATGGATACAGAAAAGGTTGAAAAACAAGTGAGAGCAGAACTCAGCAGAAAGGTAGGCGCCCGTGGTAAGAGGCAGCTGGAGAATGGAGTTAAAGGTCACAACAGAAAGTGTTCAGAGGTCGGACATCTTGGTAACCTACCATTAATAAAGTTGGCACTGCCAGGGGCATTAATGCCTGCAGCCCCATCCGTGGCAATGGTTGCAATGGGGTGGATAGGGGGATGGGAGCAGTCTAGCCAGTAACAATGAGGGTCAATCAGAAATGAACAAACAAACACACACACACAGGTCCAAACAAACACGCCCAGTCATGTGCACATACAAGACAGTGAACAGAAATAACATGGTTATAGCACATTACAGATATTCAGCATATTATGTAGACTTAATGATCAGTGTGAATTACATTAAAAGCTAAATATTTGTAAATGCAGTCAACAGTTTTTATATGTAGCTAAAATCAAATTATGTTTAGGTAAATAAACAAGAAAGTGTAACAAATTTAAAACATATAAATAAAATAAAATAAAACAAAACAAAAATAGATATTAAATCAACAAATTTAACTCCTGTCAAAAACTGTAGACACCTCTTTATTATATTATGTAAAATTCTGTACACATGGTAAACAGAAGTGAATATTTTGTTTCTATCTTCTGACAGATGATGTTTGATGATTTAGTATTTTTGTTTTGACTGTTTGTTTAAACCATGTTATTCATGTAATGCCTATTAATGTCACAAATCATAGCTGTTGCATGAAAATGTATAAAGATTACTGTGAAAGGAGACATATCATGCTTTTAAATCCTTCTTTTTTCACATTTAAAACATTCCGTTGGGGTCTATATAAAGTGGAACTGCAATGCTTTGGTCTGATTTCATCCTTATTGTAACTTCACAAGCCCCTCCTCTTTCACCCCTTTTTTAAGGTGTGTCTCAGATCAACTTGTGGCGATCCACACCCCACCCACCTCCAGCTTCCTGAGTGGTCCATTCGTATTTGCGAAGATATGACTATATAGCGACACAGAAACATTTTTTTAAATTATTTTTTTTTACTTTTTTTAGAGCCAAAGGAGAATGAAGATGACAAAATCACAGTTAAGTCTGTGACTTAATACTTCAGAAAACATAATATATTTTATATATTATATTATACTGTACATAATATAAACTGGTTGAAAAATACAACCCAAAAAGAATATAAAAATATCTATGCAGCACCAGGAAAAACTAAATTTATATTTTCTGCGCTTCTAGAGACTTCAAAACTAAAATGCTTTTTAAAAATGGGTTTTGCATGATATGTCCCCTTTAAAATGATGTTTTACAAACATTTGAAACTTTTATCTCAATTCTAATACAGTTTCTTAGAAAGCTTTGAATACTAAAGCAATATTTGCCTAAATGCAAAATTTTTGCAGTTTTTATCTTGTGTATAAAAAGCAGTGATTTGTTTTGACGAAAGCATAAACTTTAAATCACGGACTTGTGATCAGAAATGATCTTTTTTTATTATGAAGACCTTTTCATAGTGAATGACAGGTTTGTCATTTTGCTTTTCCACTCGCTGTTTTCCAGCCAGAAGGCGTCTCATGCAAGACCCCAATTAAGACTTGCAATCACTTATGCCTGATTAGTATAAAAGGGGTTGGGTAGTCAGTGCACTGCTAGCTGAGCTGGGAGGTGGTTGACTGTTTGCTCAGTGTCAACCTGGTTGGTTTGTTTTTACCTCCATAAATTGAGAATCTGGGGTGATTGTGGTTAAACCTAACCCTTTTTTGCTTGTTTGTTTTCACCGCCTTTTATCCCTTAGTTACAGGAAGCTGCATCGTTTTTTATGGGATCTGAATCTAGTTTTAGGGATGACTGAATAAAGGGCATTAAAATAAAACTCGTGTTAATCTGCTTATCTGTGTGGGCACTCCCATTTATGTCATGGGTAAGACATGAGCAAAAATAATGTGCTGATAAAACATTATTTTAGTGCAAGAAAAATCCAGAGGATGTAGTATTTGTTAGTTCTCCAATTGGAGAATATCAGGGGATCGCATGTCTAAGAACAACATAGTAAAAAAGCACAAATGTGCAATATTTTCATGCAACCGATGTCTGCTCATTTAAAAAATAAAGAACTGACAGCAGGACTGATATATACAGGCTACAGACTAAAACACTATATATATTTTTTTCTTTGTGGACTTTATTTTGCACTTCTGGTACATGAGCCGTACCCCTGCTGGTCTGTCACTCTTATGCCATCATTTTCAAACAGAGGAGTGAAATGAGTCTTAGAGCTTGTTAAAACAGGACTGCTGCTGGATATGAGCTAGTTAGTTGATGAAAGCAAAGCTTGTTTTAGTAAAAAAAAAAAAGTTATGCAACATGTCATCTGTCAACACTTAAAAAGAACCAGTTTAGTGTCTATAAAACTTCTCTTTTCAAGGGAGGAAAATTGGCACTTGGGTGCTTGTCTGCAGGACAGTGGTAAATATTCGTTGTGCTTTACTTAAAAATCAGAAGAGTGTTTTTAAGTCTAAAGGATCAAGTACAACTCCCAGGGGTCAGAGAAAGGTGATACTCTACCTGTGTTCTGATGTCCGTCTTCAACCGCCTCTCCTACGAGGTGAATTTGGAACAATAAGAAAGTAGAAAAATGATGCACCTGAACCCACAGAACCTGGATACTGCAGCTCACTACTGTGCCACCAATAATCACTTCATATACTATTTACAATACATAGTACATTCATTTTGTCATATTGCATGGCACATACCTACAAATAATTTATATACTATACATCAGTCCACACTTGTATGTTTGGAACTTGTTTAAAATACTTTTGGTAACAAAGACATTTAAAAACAATGAAATTACACAATGAGCTACACAGACTTTTAGCACACAAAAAGACAATGGAATGGCAGAAGTTGGCTTTCAAGAGTATGGTGCTGATCATCACTGACACAAATAGTCTTAAAAAAATAACTCTTAGCAATTAAAGAAACATCTGAAGAAAGTAAATGTTATTTAAGGACATCGTGGTCTTACCTTTCTTTTCTTTCTTTTCTTCTTCCTCTCCGCCTGCCCCCAGCAGGGTAAAGATAATCCCAGTCTGGGAATTGACACCAACAGCTGTCACCACCATTCGCCCTGACCCCTCCATCACATGTGTTCCTGAGGAAGGTGTAGTGGAGAAAAAGAAAATAATATGTATATATATATTCAACGCTCAAATTAACAGGGGACTTTTTTTTCCCCTGGAGTTTGTATTTGAATCTATAAAAAACATGTAATTTCCAAAATAAAATGGAAACTATTTCTAAACTTATTTACTATGATCTCCAAAACTCTGAGTACAAACTGAACAGCCTTGGCCCCTATTTATAAAAAAAACACTCATTCACGAAGCTTCCACATGGGTACTTCACTGCAAAAATTAGCCATCTAAAAGTAAGTTTAAAATACTAGATTATAGTCTGAATCTTCTCAAATTCAAGGAAATAATCTGTCAGTGCAATAAGACAATTACAACTTTTTAGTATATTTTATGTCTCAAAGATCCAAATACCTTTTGGCTGGATTTAAGATTGTCAGACTTCATTAGATGAACATTTTTTTCAGTGTTGTCTTAACTTCAATATAAATGTAGCATATGATAAAACAAACTCAAATAATTCTTATGATTAGATTTTGTCATTTTCTAAAAAAAAAAAAAACTGTAGAAGGAATAAACGTATAGAGCAGAGTTGTTGCATTGAATTATAAAAAAGGCCTATATATATATATACACACACAGTATGCCGACACAGAAAATCATTAACCTTTTAGAAAGTAAGTTTATGTGGGTGAATATGAGGCTAATTAAGGCAGGCAGCAAAAGGCACACAGCTAATTATTCCACAGAAAAAAAAAAGAAAATCCAAGCTGTGATATCAGATTAACCCACATTCCTGGTAGCAGTTATTTTTCTCTTTTTGGAGGAAAACTACAACTACAAATTATTGTGTCTGCTGCAGAATAAAACATGCAAATAAAGTAAAGGCCTGGATAAAAACAAGCAACTATGTATCTTTCAGGCTGTTGCAGCACCTTCTGCATTGCTTATCAGAAAATAATTCTTATGATTAGATTTTGTCATTTTCTAAAAAAAAAAGTAATAAAATAGCTGTGATTTGCTTTGTGTCGCTTTAAGGATAAAAACACCTAAGAAGACTTACAGTATGTATATAAAATAAACTAAAATATTGTTAGCTATCACTACCCATATAGCAAAATATTTTAATTCATTTTTGAATTGTGTTTAAAAAATTGATTTTTGGTTAAGGTTGACATTTGATGGTGAAGCAACCATGAAACAATCATCCAGTTCTAGCCAAATGTTGAAAAGATGTTACTGAATCAATGCTTCATGGTCGAGCTCTAATGATTGAAATACCAAAATCTAATCAATTTTGAATCAACATTGATACATCAGCTATAGTTGAAAACCTAACCATGTTTCAACAATGATTCACTGATATTTTGCTGCCTGGGTAATAAAAAGGATGATGAAAGATGCATGCTTCAAAGTATTTGGGTGTTTGACCACCTGCAACTGTAAAATCTCTCTTTTTTTCTTTTTATCTTCACAACTGATGCAGCACCTTCTGCTAAACTGATCTTTCAGTGTGTTTCTTGCTTCATCCTAACATTACTTGTGAATAAGATGCTGAAATGCCTCAAGTATTCTACAGAGACTAATGCCAAGCTCAAAACAAACAGTCCACCTTTTTCTTTCAGTCAAGAATCTTAGCCTCATATTTTGGAGGAGTTGGCTTTTATTCCTCCAGCTTCACATTTAGCTGCAAACAGATTGGGTGCACACTTCAGGCCATGATTTCAAGGCTCTATCAGAATCACATCACCTGCAAAAGCAGGGATGTTCCCAAACCAGACATCCTCTCCTTCACAAATATTATTATTATTCTTACACAATTTCTGGCTTCACAAACAAGAGAAATGACAAGAAACAACTCCGATGGAGTTCAACCAGCAACGTAAATAAGTCCAACTTCTGACCAGAATACAGACACAGGTCTTGCTTTCATTATAGACTGAATTTAAACTCTCAGCCCCCTCATCCCTGATCTGTCAGACGTCAAAGCCGTAAGACATTTCTGTGCTCACAAAACATGTGAACTGAACAACAAATTTCTTCTAACTCCTCAAAAAGGTTCTGCTGTTTTACTACCTCATAACTTCATATGTGCATAGGCTTCATCAACCTTATTTTCAGCAACTTGGTTTAAATTTCCCAGAAATGCAGAGCATTAAGATGTTTAAATAGCTGGAGAACATGCTTAGTTCCTCCTTTCAAACAACTTGGACCACTACCCTGGTCTGCCATTCCACAGGCACTGTTCTAGTTTTATCTACGCAACACTAGGCGGACATGTTAAGCATGACTAGCCCACAATGCCCACAGCCTTAAAGTATTAAATAGTGCATCTAACCAAATTCTAACTCCTTGCCCCTGGGGAGCTTTTGAACAGTCTTGGCAACCACTGCCAAAGTAACAAACTTGCCTTCCCCCGAGTCTTCACACACTGCTTTCCTGGAAGTAAACATGACGCTCACACAGAGGAGATCCTCAGAAGTACTCCTTCCACTGTTTAAAGATGTCCCCACTCCACGTCAGCAGTTTTCTACCTAGAAAAGTACAGCCTGGGATGGATCCTGCTTTCTTCTTTTGAGACGTCAAACAGTTTGCCAGCACTTGAGTCTATCTCCATGGGCTCCTAAGACTCTTCCTATGCCTGAGTTTTTTTTTTGTTTTGTTTTGTTTTTTTGCATCAGCCAAAGTTACTTTTTTACCGCAAGTTTTAACTTTGACAGAAGACTGAAAATATGAAGATAAAATCAACCATCAAGCTAGACACAGCTGAGTGTGTGATCTGCAGTTAGATATATTTACATACCTCATCATATTTAATCAAATTGTTCTAAACAACCTAGTACAACAAAAGTGCCACTTGGGTTCAAATCAAAAAGGCTGTTCCTTTGATTTGCACACCATCTGCCATTGCCCACACAGGCACTGAAGCCCCACAGGAAAACAATAGAATCCCCAGAGCATACTATTTCCAGGAAACCAGAGATTCCTAGAACTCTAAGTAATCTGGACTGCCATTTGGTCCAAAAGCACAAATCACAGCCAGAGCCTTCGCTCGTACAGCTTGAAGATGCTGAGTTGCAAAAGTGTTGAGTGAGCTAGGGCTTTGTGAGTATTCCCAAACCACACACATATTTTAATTACTTTGAATGTTGTGACATAAGACTGGTAAATGCTATAAATCAACATGCTTTATGTATTCAGCTTCTGTAATGGGCTGACAACATGCTTTAAAAATGCTCAAACCTCAAAGTGTTCATTTTTCTTCTAAACAAAATGAAGTAAAAAAAAATATCTTTCACTTCGACTATGTAACAACTCTGCTCTGAGAGCCTCAGCGAGCAACATACCAGACAACAGCATGGGGTCCTTGTCTGCAGATTTCTTCACATGGTCGGACTCCCCAGTCAGCGATGACTCATCGATCTTTAGGTCGTTTCCCTGAATCAAAACTCCATCGGCAGGAAGGAGATCACCTGTAACAATACAAAAAAAAAAAATTATTTGATTTCCCACAGTGAATTTATTCACACAACAACTATGTGCACTGAGTCACTGTAATTGTATGGCTCTCAATGGCTTAAATAAATTTGATTGCTTCATAATCTGAATCCTTTTCGGGAAATAAGGTGGTAATTTGTTTTCAACTTTTGAAACACAAAAATTACTTCACACAATATAATGGATTGTTTTCATCCTTAAGCCTAACTTATCAAAATTTGTTTGAGAGTTTTTCCCACAATAAAACACAAGACATTTAATCTTTCAGAACATTCACGATTCACACACTTACCATATTTGACCTGTGCGATGTCCCCTACTACTATATCAGCCACAGGCAGCTGTATGACCTGGCCCCCACGGACCACCTGGAATTTCTGCTCCTGCTCGATGCGGCTTTGGAGCCCTCGAAATTGCTTCTCTTTCGACCAGTCGTTAAAGGCTGTCACTAGAACTACACACACTACGGACAAGAGTATGGCGGCGCCCTCAATCCAGCCAGCATCTGCCTCGCCCTCATCCTCCACTCCGCCTGACGCTGCACCGCATGCTGCAAAGCAGAGACGGACACATAAACTACACGTACATGACTTAACCCCACTATAGTTTATTACAAACAGAAACTTTGTAAAATACAAATATTCTGGGGATGCAGACACATGATCAACGTATGCTCAGGTGTACAGCATTTACTTTCATTACAAATACAAAAAAGTAACTTGAAACTGCACTTTCTACATTCACATGAACCCTTAATTTAACTTTTTTTCAATAAGATATTTGTCCCCAAGCCCTGTTGAGTTGAATCTGATTTCGGAGAGCCAAGATCAGAGCTTTGATGCCAAATATTAAAGCCATGTATATTTAAAAAACAGTAATACTGTGTTTCATGTTAGCAGGAGCAAACGAACATCCCCTCTGTCGATGTACAATCTGGCTTAAATGGCCCAAAGCTAATTCAATTCTCCTTTCCTTTAAATCTGTATGTTCAATTTTTATTGAAACCTTTTTTCAACTAGCTGTGCACTGATAGACTAAGTTGTATTTGAGATTGAAACAAAGCCTATTCACAGTTCTGTTTGTGCTGCTTTCTTAAATACTAGCGAAGCTTTTGTGCTCTGCACTAAACAAGCAAAAACTGGAAAGTTACTCAGCAGGATATCCAATATATGTAT
>JAUBOC010000138.1:9044743-9058858 GCA_032275365.1 Anablepsoides cearensis | reverse complement strand
GTGAGAGAGAGAGAGAGAGAGAGAGAGAGAGAGAGAGAGAGAGAGAGAGAGAGAGAGTCAGGGTTTGTAAAGACACAACTGCTTAGTGATAAGGGGAAAGTGTAATGGGGTCAGTAACTTCATCCTGTAATTCCAGTCTGATCAACCATTTAATCCACAAAACACTCAATGCATCACTCCTTATTTTTAATTTTTCTGTCATTTTTTTAATTTTTTTTCAAATAATTTATCCGTCTATGTGATCAACACTGATATCACTCCAGAGACTCCCTACTGTATCGTCCAGCATGTTAATTATTTGTCCCGTTTTTAGTTAGCGCACAGGCACTAATACAAACATAATAATGATAGGTATTGTATAACAGCAGAAATGTGGGAATTTTAATATTTTAGTTTTATCAATTTTACAAAATTATCATAAACGGCTCTGGTCATTTTGGGCTTTAAGGCTTTGACCAACAATTAAAAGGAAACACAACATTTTTAACTACACACACGCAACATTCACACAGACACACATCAGAAACCTTTCCCTCCTGGGAGTGAAAAGGGAGACCATCCAGGGCCAAAAGGCTGAAAAGGAGAGTGACAGTGGTCTATCTGCTGTCTCCCATCTGGGTGTCAGTCTCTAGTTACGCTCAGGGGCTCAGATAAGCAGAACACAATGGGGACGGCTATTAAAATTCAAACTACCAAAGAGAGTAATGAAATAGTCATGACAGGTAAGGGAAATCAAGACACTCTTATGTGCACTTTATTGTCCCTGTGCATGAAACTGCATAAAAAATACACTACATGGTACTGACAACTAGCCAGGATAATTGTCAATTAAAAATGATTCATAAAATGACAATATATTGTTATTATTATTAATATTATTTAATAAATCAGCAAAAAATGACAAAAATATGGTATTCAGTGATGGAGGTAATAGTTTCTGTCATGAACAGAAAAAGATTACTATCAGACCGGGCTAAACAATGAATGAACAGTGATTCATCTGTATTTATTTACTCATATTGATTTGTTAGTTTAGTATGAAAATGTACAAAAGTTAAAAACAAGTCCATCACAAATTCCCAAATCTAAGTATCAATATTAGTAATAGTATTTGACTGGTAATTCTTTATTTGCACAGATGATGAAAATTAACCGTTTTTCAACAGAAATAGGATCTCTAAAGCTTTATATGCAAAATTAGCAGCGATCGATGGATGTTCATGTAAACATTTGGTCTAAAAACATTGTCTTCCTCCAGGGGTCATCATAGTGAGCAAACTTAAATGGTAGATGTGGGGAATGTTTTAAGTTGGATCCAAGGCTCGAACCTGCAGCCTCAGGACAACAAGTCGTCCCAGATAGCAAAATATGAGTGAATCAACATTGAAATTTGGTTAAGCATCAACATTCATCAATGTTGAAATTATACAGAAAGTGGTCGGTGACTTGCATGTTGAAACAATGTTACGTTTTCAACCATAACTGATTCATTATCAATGTTGATTCAACCTCTTTTTCTCCTCTCCCTTCTCTTCCTAGAGAGGGGAGGAAGAGGGGTGCAACAAACAGCATACAATGATTTAACATTGATTAGATGTTGGCATTTCAATTATTAGAATTCCACCATGAAACAACATTCATTCAATAACATATTTTCAACATTGGTTAATAGTTAGAATTGGATGATTGTTTGATGGTTGATTCACCATCAATCATTGACCTTAACTAAAAATCAACTTTTTTGAACATAATTCAACATTGAATTAACATCTTTTGCTATCTGGGGTCTCACTGACCACCAAGCTACTAAAGCCCCTTCACTCTGTCTAATAATGAAAAGCAATGCATTTTATGTTTTAAACATGCTTTATAATTACCTTTAGTATTATTTTTTAAACTTAAGAAAGTAAAAAATAAATGTAGATATTCTGCCAATTATTTGTCAATTGTAGTCCCCTAATCTTGTGTTGCCCATCTTTCTGAGTAAATTCGAACATTTTTAAATTTAAACAATTTGCGGTTACCAGATGTGTAACTACATTTACTAGATTACAGTAGTTAAGTATTTTTTTAATTTTTTGAGGATTTGTGATTTTACCAAGTATTTTTTATCATATATAAAATTTACTTTTATTTTGTTATATTCAAAACATAAAAACATGATTTTACTTCTTTACTTTAACATTTTTAAAATTACACATATTTTTTACTTGAATTTTATAGACCTCTGATGGTTACAAATCTACTGCAGAACAAGTCATTGTTGTTGTTTTTTAGGGAAATGGCTGAGGATAACTTACAATATTTTAGTCATTTTAACACTTTATTTATTTGGTTATTTGTTTTTTTCTGGGACTTTTTTAAAGTCCCTGAAAAACTAATTCAAACCAAAAATATACTATATGAACTGCTCTTATATCTCCTTAACATAATGATATAGACTGTTATTGCAGTAAGTGACTGCTGTGTTTCAATATCTGTTGCCCTCAAGGTCATTGCTTCTGCACTGCAGGGGAACACCTGTGTGAGTGCTGGTTTGGATCTTTACTTGTGTGTGTTGTTTATATGTGAGTGCAGGGTGTGTGTGTGTGTGTGCCCACAGTGTGGTTTTGCTTCCACACAGAGTAAAATGGCTGTGTATCATTTATAATCTGTCCTCTGAGAGCCATCTCTCTCTCTCTCTCCTTTCCTCACTGCCTCCCATTTTATTCTCTTGCCTTTTTTTTTTTTTACTTCTTCCAGCTCTTTTACAGAGTCACAAGGGTAAGGAAAGAGAGGGAAGGGCAGACAAAAAAGGGGGAAGGAGAGGAGGAACCGAGTAGTTGCAGAGCAGGAGAAATTGTCCTTATTAAAGAGACGGCAGCTCCATGTGAGAGATCCCTTGTGGGACAGAGATTAAATAGACTGCGTCAGAGGGGAACGTGCTCGAGGTGCTGCGACTGGAGGACGTGATTAGTATGATCATCAGGGAAGGATGGATGGAGGGAGGGTGGAGAATAGAGGTAGTAAATGAGGAGAGGTGGGATGAGAAAGTGATGAAAAGAATGGACAAGGGAGAAAAAAAACAGGGTTAAGAACACAGGAAGCAAAACGTGTCCAAATGTCAGAGAATGCAAGCTGAAAGAAAATGTTAATTCATGGTGGGAATAGAAACAGATTGCTGGGAAAAAGATGGATAGATGTGAGCAAACAGAAATGAGAAAAAAGAAAAATGGAAGGGGGAGCAAGTGGTATACTTCAACTGAACTATGTTGTCACAGGCAGGGAAAAAATAGGAGAGAGGAAGGTGAGAAGACGGCGGAGACAGATGAAAGGGGCAGACAGTTCTATAAGCTGTGTATAGAACTTATATATATCTCATCATGGTAACAGGACAAACCACAGGGAGTAAAACAGACTCCACTGTGTAATGGAGTCAGAAGTAGCAGTAACACAGAGCAGGCATGATATTAGGAAGCGAATCAATGTGAGGCATGCACACCAGATCCTCTGAATTACAGTATGGCCTTTAAGCCATGACCTGGCAAGACGACATCAGATCGTCTGCACTCACTGCTACTGGTGTTATTGATATTGGGATAAAGTTAATAAATGGAAGCAAATGCAAACAGACAAACTGCAATCAACAGACAACTATTAATAATGTGATAAGTGCATTTTGTTTGAGTGCTTTCCAAACATGGTGGTTGTGCAAATATTGTTTCGGGGCACATTTTGATCAAGAAATTATAAATTTACAGTTTTAACAATTAGAGTACTCACACAAGAACCATCAACAACCTTAAAGGGTAAAAGACACATATACTTTTAAATCCTTCTTTTTCACATTTAAATCATTCGGATGGAGCTCTATATAAAGTGGAACTGCAATGTGTTGGTCTGAATTACATGTTGGAGCCAGAGTAGGGTTGGGCATAATCGTATCATGTGCAATTAATCGTCAGAAAAAAACTAATCGATACTTTTTGGCATTAATCGATTAATACGATTAATGCCACCAGACAGAGTCTGCTCGGTGCTCCTCTCTGCTTCAAATAGGATGAAATTTAAAAAAAATGTTTTGTAATTTATTTATCTATCAAGACAATTTAAAATTTGATCTATAGCCTGAAGTCTGTAACTTTGACACAATTTGGAACAGATTTTTATGAAGAGGAAATCTTTCCCACTAAATTAGTCACGTGACTAGGACATAAGGTGTCCAGGGACTCCAGGGCATTAATCGTCAAATTAATCGTTATCGGTTAAACACCCCAATTAATCGTGATTAATTTTTTTGCCAATATTGCCCAACCCTAAGCCAGAGTCTGATCCAGAAGAGAATGAAGATGACAAAGCTGTAGTTGGTAAGTACAGACCTTATGTAGAAGTTCTGTTGCAAATTTGGTAAAGTAATTATTTAGAAAACGTCGCAGAAATAGAGAAAACTCAACAGGTTGACAAATATGACCCAAACAGAATATAAAGATGCAGCATCAGGAGGAACTAAGTTCAAAATGTCTGCACGACTCCAGGTACACAACAAAATGTATTTAACTGCTAATAAAGAGGATTTTGCACGACATGTGCCCTTTAATCAAGAATATTACCGCCACAAAAAGGAGTGCTGCACTAGCGTTTTACTTTTTTGATCTCTGCTTTGCTAAATGATGCATTCACCTGCACGTCTAATCAGCAAGACATTGTGTCTTCATGAATTAATGCTTTTTGGGACATTTAATCTAAAAGCAAAGATAATTCCAACGTCTTTGTTTCTGTTTCATCAAAGATTTAACGGTTTCATGTCAACCGTCAAGGTCAAATAAAAAACTGCGTGCTACTTTTCCACCCTCCTGTGCTACTTATGTAGCATTGTTACAGTGTGACAAACTTAGTGAAAGACACGAGAACAGAAGGAAGCGATGATGAAGGTTATTGATGTAGAGCACGTCTATTTAGGCTACGCTGCACACTGCCCCACTGGGACACCAGCGACCGACCGGCACACTGAAATAGAAATGGGAGCAAAGGAGAGAAGAGATGGAAAGAGAGGTAAGGTGTCATGATGGGAGGTAGAGGCATAAAACAGGCAGGTGAATAGGTTGATGAAGAAAAAGGCCCACAGGGTGGATAAGTAAGAACAATACAGTTAGATTGTAACAGCACAACGGAAGTCAGGCATAAGTGAATAATGGAAGATGAATGTAATTTCTATAAAAAAATGTGCTTTTTTTTCCCAAGGTTTGGATAAGAAATTGATGAGGTGATTTGCCTATAGCTTTAGACAACATTCAAATAGGATTTGTTATTTCAGGTTGAAATAAAGCATTATAGATCAAACCCATCATCTGAGAGGCAAAGTGTTGGTCATTTCACATGAATAATAAAAACTCAAATTACTGTTTAATTGACTTTTTTCACATTATATTCCACAGTCTGCTCCTGGTAACTTTTAGGCTGCTTAATTATTCACTATCTGTAATGCTGTCAGATTAGAACACAGGGATAGTATGGTATATAATATTGTTTTTTATAGCAATACAGCCAATAAACACTCATGCACCATCTTATCCACATAGGGGCAAGAGTGCATTATTTATTAGCTATTGTTCAGGCTAGTTTTTGAATATTTGTTTGCCTCATCGTCTACACGCTTTAGCATTCATATACTGTACATTTTTTTTACAACTAAAGCGCAATGTCTTAGCTGTAACGTCTTAGGTTTCTTTATAACTCAACTAGTTTCCTACATTTCATGAGATGATGAAATGACAACACATGTGGGACTTTGGGTGGCAAAAGATGATGGCGAAATTTAAAATGAGTAATACATTTTCCTGAATATGCATAAAAATGGATGATATTCATGGATGGTCAGTAGCTGTACTGTTCAGAACAACCTCAGTTAAGATGAACAAATTCAGGATAGATATTAATCTCCATCTTAGAAAAAAAATAGTATCCTACTTCCAAAAATATAAGTAAAAAACAACTAATTTGATGGTGCAATCCTAATGTAAAAAGGCACATTTAAAATTTCCTAAAGAAGGCAGATGGTGATTCTATCCCAGCTGTCACTGGGTTATAGGTGAATTCCACCCTGGACAGATTGTCAGTCTTTCTCAGGGTCAGAAAAATAAATAAATAAATAAACATGCTCACAAATACGTCTGAGGTCAAATTAGAATCACCCATACATGTTTTTGGACTGTGGGTGAAAGACCAGAAGAAAACCTGTGCATGGATGTTTAAAAAAAAAGATAAATAAAACTAATATAATGAAAGGATTGCTTGTTTTGAGGTGACAGCACTTACACATGTAGCCCACATGAACAACCTGCCATTCTCTATTCAGAAAGATTGAGATTTTTAATTTCAGAGCCATGCAAGGCTGAAATTGTATGCTGAATGAAGAAAAGAAAAACGATTGGTTAGGAGGCAAAAGGTGAAGGTTTTAGTCCTGATGAGCTGCAAGGACAACTATTTTTGCAAACAATTTGTAAATGATTTGTGTTTGATTGTCAAATATTTAAAGGAAAATATGTTGGGCTGTTAATGTAAAATTGTGGGATATTGTGTTTCCTAATTAAAAATGACACAGGTTTGACCCAGATGAACTCTATCAAAATATTTTTTGAAAACACACTGAAATGTGTCTCTTGAATAAAATACATGTACAGTCTTTTGTTCCTTTGTCCAAAGAGAAGCAGGTCACATTTGCGACACCTTCTTGGAAACTAAGATGTAGGCTGTCAGCATAGTTTGTGCTGCCTGTCTGACAGAGAGGCTAAGACTTCACCTTACAAGGTGACATGTGCGTAACTACATCCCTGGTGCAGGTATACAGTGCTATGAATGTCACTACTGAGAAAAGTAAGGGATAAGAGCTAGAGAAACTAGGACGTGGAGTATTTATTCTAAATTTCCTTGAAACATGACTTTTGCATGTTCCTTTTCTTGATAGCTATTATGTGACATGTTGTATTGTGTGTCTTAAAGATCTAAACCA
Source organism: Anablepsoides cearensis (assembly GCA_032275365.1). NCBI lineage: Eukaryota > Metazoa > Chordata > Actinopteri > Cyprinodontiformes > Rivulidae > Anablepsoides > Anablepsoides cearensis. Next base: position 9,051,870 of record JAUBOC010000138.1, on the reverse strand, counting down.
TGTCTCAAAGATCTTGAGCTCTTGACCTTCACACTTGAAGAGGGTGATATTTTACAGCTTTATTTACGTGCTTAGATCCATCATCCATTTATGCCCTACTGAAGCCATTCATTTTAGTATCATAAAAAAGTCTGGTGTTCACTAAATTATACAGAGCTAGGTCAATGTAGTTTGGCAGTTTGAGGTTCTGTGAATAAAAAGCTGCAAATGTTGAGCCCTAGTCCTGTCCTGAATTAAACTGAACTGAAGGATCTGCGCTGTAAGAACCCACAAACTTTTTCTCCTCTGATTTCTAGGTTACAAACCAAACAGCTCAATGACATCTATTCCTAGAAAGTAGGCAGTAGCTTGATAACCTATCTAGTTCCTAAATGATTCATACCAGTCACCTGCTGGCTGCCTGAGGGAAACGCTATCTATCAGAGACAGAATCACCTACAAGGAAATCTATGTGCAAATACATTCTAAGTATGTAATACAATTTACTTAAGGTAAAATGTAAGAATCTGTAACACACTAGTAGTCAGTTGTGCTTTTGGTGTTTTTAGTAAATTTTGATTTGTTTTTACTTTTAGTCTTTGGAAATTTGTTATTGGTTTATTCTGCTGGCAGTATAACTCAAAAAACTCAAAAGCTTTTGATGCCAATTTTATTTATTTATTTATTTATTTATTTATTTATTTATTTATTTATTTATTTATTTATTTATTTATTTTTGGCTCCCTGACCTTAGTGTGTTTTCTTTAACCTGTTTATGTCTATGATTGGAAAACATTTTTCCAAATGTATTTGTTTTACTCTGCATGGAATTTAAAAGATCAGTCAATATAAGTTTACACTGTGTTTTTGTTGTAGCTGAAGATGTTTCATTCAACCATCCATGCATCCATCCATCTATTTTCTACTGCTGACTCACGGTCAAGGGGGTCAACAAGTCCTGGAGGGAAACGCAGACATTCCTCTCCTAAGGGACATGATCCAACTACACCTGGGGTCATCCCAAAGTGCTTCCAGGACAGAGAGGATATATATATATATATATATATATATATATATATATATATATGAAGGGATTTTGTCTCTACAAACATTCCAGCGAGTCTTGGATTTGCCAGCGGAACATGCCCAGCAAAGCTCCCAAAGTATGCATCTAGGAAGCGTCCTGATCAGATGCCTCAACTGACTTCTTTTGATACAGAGGAGCAGCAGCACAAATTTGAGCTCTCCCTGGATGACTAAATGATGTCTAAAGTTGAGCCTTGTCACCCAAAGAAGCCCTTTTTAGCTGCTTGTATCTAGGATCCTGTTCTGTGGACCATGATCTATACCTTATGACCATATGTGAGGTTTGGAACATAGACAGATTGAAGCAATGCCCTCATTACTGAGGACAACGCCTCAAATCGTCAAACCATCTCCCATTCCATCATTTGTGCACAAGGCTTCCAAATACTTGAACTCATGCATCTGAAAAGACTCATCCCCAAACCGGAGGGAGCCTTCCATCTTTTTCCACTTGAGAAGTACAGCCTTGGACTTAGAGGGACTGACTCTTATCCCAGCTGCTTCACACTTGGTTGCAAACCGCCTCAGTGCACGTTGAAGGTCATAGCCTAATTGTGCCAAGAAAACCACATCATCTGCATATAGCCGAGACGAGATCCTGGGGTTCCCTGACACCCTCCTCTTCACAAATGGGTCTTGAATCCATGAATACCACAAACAGGATCAGAGACAAGGGGCAAGATAACTCTATGAAAACTGATCAATAATACCAGAGGTAATGGGAATGTATCATTATAGAAAACACTGTGGGGTTTCTAAGGATGACAGAATAATCTTCTTATACCAGTATCTACACAGATACAGATATCCAAATAAATTTGTGAACAGCCTAAAGGTGCATTCAAAGTGAAACTATGGCAGCTATACAGTGTGAAAAAAACAGAACTGTTATAATGAAAGTAAGTCAAAGGATATATGAATATTTTTGGTATTTTATGCCACTCATGTCAAGGCCACATTTGCAAATGCCACAGCACATCCCACATAGACAACACCTCTACCGTAATAAATCTGCAGCTGATTGGCTGACAAGGAAAATGACAAGGTAGAGGGAGCAGAGTGTTTCTGTGGGTGGGAGGGGAGGAAGTATGCTCATGTAAGGATGGGGGAAGGAGGTAACCTAAACTGTCCAGGAAAATATTTTTGCATAGTAAACTGATTCACTACTTGGGTACAAAGAATGCTCATTTACCTCCTTACATGGGATACCCCTCCCCTGTGTGTTATTCTGATGCAGTGCTTACGCATTCAGCAGGTGCTCTACACTGCTCAGGTTTGCCCATCAGTGATTTTAATAAAAAGTAGAAGTAGGTGTACCAAGTTATTTGTAATCTATATACTTTTTTTAACATATTCATGCTCAATTACAGACAACAATGGGGACTCACCTTCAGTAGGTGATGTTTTCAATCTTTTGCACAGTCCCTCTACTCCTCCATAGTCCTCTTGGAGCTTGGCCACCGCCTCTGTGCTACGCAGCTCCATCAACGAACGCAGCTCCATGACCGAGCAGCCAAAGCCTGCTGCATGGTTGCCCTCATTTCTTTGGTTCTTGGCATAAAAATCGCTATTCGACATGTCCCCCATGATGTCAGCTAATCAAGTCAGTTATGTTAGTGTTTGTTATTGCTTAAAGAACAAAAACAATTGCACAACAGAGCTCGGGCTCATCGAAAAGAAAAAGACATCCAAAATTGGTCTGAAGCAGGCAACACTGACCAAAAAAAAAAGGGAGAAAAATACCTCTTGTGGGTTAATGAAGGTGATTAAAAAGAACCAAAAAGGTGAGGAAATATCCAAGGAGCAACCTTCGTTTCAGGAAAAAAAACTGATTTCAACAGACCAAAAACCATCCTAAAGAAGAAACAGAAGAGGAGGAAGCAGAGCGACGGAGCAGGGGGAGAAAACTGGGTGACAAATCACAAGCGGGGAGCATCCAGGTAAGCACTGGACAGCCCCAGTGGTTAGGTCCTGAGAAGGGCAAAAATGGTGGTTTCAAGTCCTGTAGGTCTCAGGCTCACCACGGCTGCAGTCCAGACCCACTCCATGTGTGGCTTCCCATTGCTGCTATTCTGCTCGTGCCTCCGTTGCCTCTCTGCCTCTACATGGTGGTCCTCCCCATCACCGCTACAGAGAAAGAGAAAGAGAGAGGAGGAACAAATACAATAGATGAATTCGGAGAAGTGAGTTAGGAGCAGTCAGAAAACCCGAGAGCAGAGGAATGAGCGCTGTGTTCTCAGGACAGGGGTGAATGCAGCAGTAGATGGTGCACAGCTGAAGGACAGCCTCTCCTGGCTGCTGCAGTAACTGTGCCTCTGCCGTCTCTATCTACTGCTGCTGGTGCCGCTAACCTCATTCTGAGAGCACACTAACGGACAGAGAGCGAGCGAGGACATAAAAGAAAAGGAGGGATGAGACTGCTTCTTTCTGGTGCAGAGGAGAGGAGTTGTGCGCGAGTGGGAGGCTGGGGCTGCTCTTACGACAGAGCAGAGATGCAGAACGTAACGCTGCGCTGTCACTGGGAGGATGGGCTGAGCTGTAAACCCAGCACTGCTATCTCACCAGTAAGAGAGCTGCTGCTGCTGCAGTCTGCACTAAATGACCTCTTCTGTGCAGTCATCCTATCTCAGTGACACATTCACATCTATTTAATGACTTGTAATCCTCTGCATAAATTAATTTACTCAAGCTTTTATAAACTTAGTGTTTTACATTTATAAATTTATCCAAAAAAAAAAGAAAAGAAAAAGATGGTAGATAGCATTCTACTGAACAAAGACCTATTAAAAAGTCTGCAACACATCAAATAAGAACATTTCCTTGCTTGAAGATTCGAAGAAAAATCAAGCTACTTCTTAAAATTATAACACTTTATAAGCAAACTTTGAAAAATAATTAAGGATAGATGAGATATTCTGGTGAGTCTCTTTTTAAGAGCAGGGCTAAAAGAAAACATCTGACTCATGGCTCATATTGTAATAATTAAGTAACCAAATTCTATGATGCACCCTCTCACACAGTGACTGTTGGAGATAGGAACTAGGGCTGGGCAATAATTCAACAATGTATATTGTGAGACACATGATCAATATCAATATAAATTTTGAAATTTTGTCCAATAAAATGTGGATAATTTCACTGAACTCCAATCCAGAACTGCGCGGCATTCTGGGGAAAGGCTTAAGAAAGGTTGGTGGCATCAAATAACTCACTGTTTTGGTAAGCTTGCAACGACCTGTTGAGTAACGTGCATTAGCAGCTTCGTGTTTCACCACAGTGCCTCATAACTGCTTAAAACGGAAAAGAACAACGTGGAGTTAGCCGTATTAATTTTTCTACTGGTCCTTATTTTGAATAGGAAACACTAAACCTAACCTAAACTAAATCAAGTCAATAATTATCAATACTGACGGGTATAAAACACTTAAAACGTGATCCATTTTTAAGCCATATCGCTCAGCCCTTATAGGAACCAATGTCCAGCAACCCAGAAAGGAGAGGTGGGTAACAAAAATGGATGGATAGAAAGATGGCATTAAAATTGCAATCTGACTCAAATAATTTCCATAATGTGCCATCGCTTTTAATCAGTGACATCAGTGAATCAGCTTGTGCCACACTAATCAAGTCCTTACTTGATAGTTCAAAGGTTCATTATTAATATCATCCAAAGTAAACCTTTGCCTCACAGTTGCCCTTTATTACAACCCACCCACACAGAGGGGAACCTGGAATCAAAGCACCTAGTTTTGTATTATCCTGCAGAGACTGTTTCCATCATACGTAAATCATTCTTCCATGAGGCTCTTTAACAACTATATAGCTTCTACACTGCCAAACATTTGGCATATTTCAGTAAGAAATCAAACTAAATAGTAAAGTGGACCAAACTGGTGCTGAGAACATAAACTAGAGCTCAGTATTACTGTGGTGTCATTAAATCTGTGTACGATCTGCTGACAACACAGCATAAATAAAGGCATATTTCCGATTCCGATCTGTTGTCAGCAGAAATCCTTAGCTTTTTATGGTGATTTTGGTACAAAAGCATCAATGTAACTAATAGATTTTATAAAGCCTAACATTAAATCCACTGTGAGTTAATCTCGTTTTCCATTTCTTCATCTTGTTAAAAATATTAAGTGAAATTATAAATTCAAAAGGTTGAAATAAAAAGTAGCCTTAAAATGACTTGATGCATGGGTCGGTGAAAAAGCAGTCTGTTCTCAGTCTGACTCTGCTCCAAATCCTATGATATTTTATTGCACTCTACAACATGAGGGAAATAAATAGAGCAGATAACCTCTTAAAGAACCAATAATATATCTCACAAAAGCAATGGACAGTTGCTGCCACAGGATATTTGCTAAGTAGCAGTAAAAGCCAGTAGTGGTCACAAGCAGATAGAAAAAAACTATATCTTTTTTGGCCAGAAAAATAAAATCAACAAGGTTTCCAGGTGGTGTTATCAAATGTGATGGCCCAGATGGGACTAGTATCAGACACAAGTGCATATTTGAAAACAGCAGGGCATGACTTTGTCACAGCGAGATGTTGAGAGAATCGCCCAAACATGTGAATACTTATCTACAGGACAAAAGCCCTTTGCAGGTTTACAAGATGCTGTCCTGTCTGATAATGAGCTCCAGTCCATTAAATACTCAGCAGATCTGATAATAATATGTGAAAAAAACAACCCAACAAACCAGAAAAATATTTTGTAAAAAACAATAAAAATGAGTCACTTGGTTCTCAATAAAGTCAAGGTTTTTGCTTTTGATTGTTTTTCAACAAACTACTAATTAAAAGAATCGATTTTTTGTTTTTGTTCAAATTTCCTAAATAATAAAAGACAGCAGAGAGTAGGAACATCACTCCCTTGTTTTTCTTTTTCTTTTAAGCCTATGATGTTTCTTTGTTTTTTTTTTTTTTGTTTTGTTTTGTTTTTGTTATGTTTTTGCCTGATGATCAGTTCCAAATGATGATAGTGGTACTCTTTGCATGCCAAGGCAGACATCTGTGCCAGCTAGATTTTTTTTCTTTAATTTGAGATTAATTTAGAAAAGAAATTACGCCAATTCTCTTTTGCACCTGAACGGGATAAAGTGATAACTCGTCATCACTTGTGTTGATCTATTTCAACTAATGAACATAGTTTCCAAATCCCAGTTTGTGTTTTCAACTAAGATCACTACTGTGTTGGGACATGACAGATTTGGAGACATTTTAGGTCAAACCTTAAAAAAAATGGAACGTGCAATTAATCTCACACAATATTGTGAGATCTTGACCATCAGTTAGAGATTAAAATGTGTTGTGACTGACTCTCAGCTACTACAATGTCAAAACGTAGCTCAGTATCTATTAAACAGACAGTTACATGCAGTTTTTGTTGGCTACAGTCCATTAGCCGTGGTGTACGTTGGAATTGATTGACTCGAAAAGTTAATCATCAGTAAAAGTGCATCCAAAGATTGCTTGCTGAGAGTTTTATTAAAATCAGTTCGCGGGTTCAAAAACAAACATACAAATAAACACACATAAACATGGGCAAAAACACCACTGCTCACCTTTTGCCTTTCAGCAGTGGGCAGTAAAAAAAAACAACCAAACAAGGTTTTAACAAAGAGAGCTGGCACGGCACAGATGCACCGATTTTGTCAAGCACTGTCAGCATATCTGAAAACAAATAATGCTAATGAATAAAACTGAACGTATGCCAAAATGTTTTACTTTAGTAGTTATGACTATAAACTGGAACATCTGTTATTAGTTGGATTGTAAATAAAAAAATAATAAAAAATAACACGTCTAATATATATATATATCTTCTGCAAGCGTCAGCACAGTGAGTAAACTGGCATGAAAGATTTGTTAGTTGTTTTAAGATGCGCTTCTTGACACAACCCTGGCTCGGACCTGCAGCCCCAGAATCCAGCCCATTCTCACTCCCGACTTGTCACATATTGACGCTTGGTCAGGTAACCGTCCGCGTCCAATTTTGATGCGCCGGGTACCCCCGTCGCGGCAGTTCTTAACGAGATGAGGCGGAGCAGGAGGAG
>JAUBOC010000138.1:9000898-9012601 GCA_032275365.1 Anablepsoides cearensis | reverse complement strand
AAAAAAAAAAAAAAAAAAAAAAAAAAAACGGTTTGGAAGAGGATTTTTTTTCCAAGTCTGAAGCGTGTCTTACCTGCTTCTGCTGTTCCAGTAGGGACAGGGGAGGAGGAGGAAGAAGAGGGGGGGTGGGGAGCAGGTGCGCCAAGATGAAGATAGATGCCGAATTTAGAGGCTCCGATGACGAATCGAAGCGGAAAAATCGAGCGCGGTTCGGAGCTCCTCGTTCAGGTCACGACGCGCGTCGCCGAGGTGTCTTGCGCACACTTTCTCCCCCAGATCCACTTTTAGCGCACAGCTGCTGTCACGTCCAGGTGGAGCGAGTCCATTACTGCCTCAACCAAACATGGTGTTTTACTGAGGCAGGTGTGCTTTCAAACTGTGACCTCTACTAAAATATCCATGCAGAATTCAAACGTTATTAAAAGGGAACAACTGCTAAATGTTTCACAGGATAAATAAAAAGGCAACCATGCAGTGTGCAGAGGTGTCAAGTACTACTCTATCGTTACTTTACTTGAGTAGGAATTTTGGTTATTTATACTTTACTGGAATAACTATTTTTTAGCCAACTTTTTTACTTCTTACATTTTCCTTCAATGATCTGCACTTTCCTTACATTTAAAAATGCAAAATGTACTTAATTTATGTTTTACTTAAGCTTGTTTTCATGGCTTGTATTTGTTCAAGCATTATGAAAAAATAAGATATTGTTTTAGTCAACACATTAGATCAAGTAGAAGGGGAAAAATGGAATCACTTTGTAGCCTGCAGTTCTAACAAACACCTGCATCATTAAATCTGCTGTAGCATATTTTTTAAAGTGCTAACACTTTGCAGAGCTGTTGTACAGACTGACATGAATCAAACTAACTAAATAAAAGTCAAAATAAAACAACGGTAAGAGCTTATTTTTAAGTCCATCTTATTGAAATTGTACATTTTGTTAGAATTATGTTAATCTATTCCTGGATTACAGTTATTTACTTATTCTGGTTTTTATCAATGATGCAGAAACCAATAGTTTGCGGTTATCAGGTTCTGAATTCCTTGATGTGGTTTCACACAACACCTTCATTCAAAAACAAACTACAACTCCGCTGATCCTCTTACCTCCTCAAGTTATACTTGCAGCTGTCATACTGAAACAGGCAACATGCAGGGTGCTGAAAACTGATTTACTGGCAGAGATTTAGATTTTTCCATTACACAGCACATATGATGCCAAGACAGATTAGCTGGAATCCGGCCTTATTGGCCTACATATTCAAGAAAACACCTGTTTTCATCCTGCAGTATAGCGGTACCTTTGTCCTTTGCTGCCACTACAACACTGACAAGTTTTGTTGTTGTGGTAAACAAACTGAATTATTTTAGAAACAAGTTCCTGTAGTGATGAAGTCCTCTAAGCAAATTTGAAGTCTGATGTCTAATCAAAAGTATGACGATGTGTTATCAGGTAAATTGTCCCTTCAGTCCATAAGTTTAGAAAAGGAAGAGAAAATAAACAGTAGAGTTCAAGATAAGGTCTGAAAGAAAAAGAAAAAAAACTTTTCCAGGATTTTTGTACAAAAAAAAAGGATTTAAAAAAAGTTCATAAAAGTTTAACTGAGTACAATTTCAGTAGGCACATCTACATTAAAATATTCTTTACCAAAGTTCCAAGTGTGACATATCATTCTGAGATTCTTGACAAACCTGAAGTAAATGATATTTTAGGAAGGTTTCAATATAGAAAAAAAAAGTTGGTTCGAGAAATTTATTCATCTACCATACCAGCTTTATCTTGACTAAAAACCCAAACTTCTGCTTTTTATTTATTTTCCTAATATTTAATTTTGAGATTCTAATATAAAAATAAGCAGTTAAACCACTGACTGGTTGATAAGCTAGTTGTTGCAGAACATAAGATTAATTTTGTATTTAGATGCTTTATTTGGATGTAAATACAAAAAAAGATTAGTTTAGTTCCACTCAGGAGTGAATTTAATTCAACAAAACTCAAAGATACACAGAACTTCTCAAAGCACCAAATGTGACATGTGTTTATCTGTGTTTGGGAAAAAAAAATCTCAGGAATTGCTGTATGAATTTCATTAAAACTCTTAGAAAGCAATAACCAGTGCACATCTCTGACCCGTCAGCTAATCAATCTGAACACTAAAAAAAGGAGATAGCGTTTTGTGCATAGCTCAGTTTTGCAGATAAATTTGGCATGGTAAAACCAGAATCATCCCTAACACAGTCTGAATACAAGCTGAAGATCTTCCTTCATGGAAGACGGCAGGCGATAATCATTCCTTTAAAGGATCCTCCTTCCATTAATGTTTAAATCAGAGCGTTTTCCCCATCTAATAAATTGAATAAAAAGCTAAATATTCCCCCAAAACGCCTGACTTCATCTTCCTCTGTACCACTGTGAGCATCTATAATCCACTCTGCTGTATTTGTTCTCTGACCTTGCTGCAAAGCTACAACACAGTCGGTCGAAACGTCTCAACCTTAATAATAAATCACGGAGTGTTTTTATAAAACTGCAATGAAGTCAGACTGCAGAGCCCCACAGACACACTGTGGCTCCCTCTGCAATTTAGAGGGCTGAGTGAACAGAAAGAAAAGAACATGTAGATTCTTAGTCACCTCTGATTTATTCTGGTTCCCACTTAAAATATTACATTATGCATCTGTTGCTCTTTTTATGACAGAATCATTTGTCTCTAAAGTACAGCAGCCCAAAAAATCCATTTCACCTTTCAAATGCCGTTTCCATTGTATAAGAACCCCCAGTGCAAAGAACACAATAGGTTTATCTGTTAAATTCACAACAGTGTAGAAACACAATGGCCCAAATTCCTTTTGCAATTATGTGCCAAAACATAATTACTGAGGGCTGAGCACATTGCAAATAAGCCATGAAGGAAAGTAACCTGCATCATTATCATAATAAAGAGAATCATCCATTGGTAACAGTGACAGTTAATCGAGTTAGACAGTTTCTCTGGAACCTTTCTTTGCAGAACTTATTGAGGAAAAAAAATAAAAATAAAAAACACTAAGATGAAATAAATGAACCTTTGCCATTTGTTTGCAATTTTATGTCTATAAAAACAAATCTTAGTTTTCACCAGCAGCTGCTTTATATTCCCATACAGTTCTTTTTAATCGCCAAGTCTTTTCACTGGTTTTGTAGAAATAGTCATACAGTGGATCTGTTTTATATAAAGCATGTAAATCCTTGAGCTATATTGTAACAAAGTGCCCTAACAAAAACTGTGTACAAGCTGATTTGTGACTAAAAAACGAAATATGTGATCAAGGAAAAAGACGATTAATGACTTAAATATGGTCATGTTATGAATTAAACTATGCACTGGATTCTTTTAAAGACAAACCTAAGATATTTTCAAACATGAACTTTTTGACAGATAATCCTGGTTTGAATCATGGTTAAAAAACAAACAAAAAAAAACAACAACAAAAAGCATCTAAACAGAAACCACTTCATGTTATAATAATTCATTCGGGCCCTTTTGCCTGTTAAAAACATTGCAGAGGAGTTGTGTTCCTAAGCCAGCCTCGGCTGATTTATGCTTCGGCGGTGGTTGGAAGAACTCTCACGAAGAGAGTTTTGGTGTTGAGAGATTTTACTGACGAATCAGCTGGCAGCTCTGCGGAAAAAAAATAAAGAAACACAAACATTCACATTTAATTTTAATATTTGCAGTCAGTGTTCTATTTGTGTGATCGCTCATCAAAACCTTTTGTTTACCAAGATAATGACCCAAGTAAACATATCCTGCTTCTAAAAGAAAACATCGACTCACTGTCTTTACTCAGAAATAAGATTAAAGTATTTATAAAAGAAATAACTGAAGTTAGAAGATGAAGCTACAAAGAAAACATTTTCACATCTTCGAAAAGAAAAATGTAAATAAATTTGTTTCTCTTATGACATTTTAACTTTAACTCAAAGCTACGTAAATGTGTTTTCATCACTTAATGTCTTTTTTAAAGATAAAAACTGTGTTTTTAAAACTCAACTTAAACATTTTGTTTTTAATAACAGAAATCTGATTTCAATGACATAATCTTCCTAAATTAGATATATATTTTTTTATATCGAACCTTGAGTTAGGTCCTGGTCCAGGTAGAGTTTCAGCCGTCTGCTGCGAAGACCAAAAACCTTGGCTGCCTCCGAGAGCAGACCAGAGTAATCGAGCTCATTCTGGCCTACTGGGTTCCCCAACAGGAGGGTGCCAACATCTCCAGCTTGGCACTCTAGGAGACATAGAAATTAATTAGACTGAATTATTCCTTTTGTAATTTAAAAAAAGAGCTGTTTGAAGAAAGTACTGAAGCAATCCTAAGCTGCAGAATGAGGAGGACAAAGCAAAAGGAAGCTAAGCTTGGAAGGGCAGGGCAACAAGGCAAAAGAGGTCACGTTTGAGTTAATAAAAAGGATGAAGTAAAAATATCCCTTTAGTGAAAAAAAATTGACATACTCACAATATTAATGGAGGTTAAATTATATTTCTTTACCACTTAAACGCATAATCTTACTGACATATAAACCTAGCAAAAAGTAATGAAATTTGTTTGGTAGACTATTTCTTTGTTGTAACAATGCTTCTTGGCAATCAATCTTACGCTGTTGTAAAGTCTGTTAATCTCCCTTTTAAATGGTGCCACATTTGTAAGGAACATGCATTTGTGGGATGAGCAGTAGAGTATGTGGGTTGCACACATGAAAGAAATAGCCAAATCGTTTTTGCCAAACAGCTAATTCTGCTGTTCCTATTGATATTTGTTTCTGGTGGCCCCAGGGGCTGACAGCAAAGAAATATTCTAACGCACAAATTTCCTTATTTTTATGCTAAGTATAGTTTTAATTATGCAAAACTGACATCTTACGAGATGCATTTTTATGATCGTGAGAAGACAGATGGCAAATTTATGTAAATACAGTAAATATGAGGCAACATTTTACAACGTTGATGCTTAGGCTAACAAATGTTTTGTTACACTAAATGAATTTATTTGTTAAAAAGTACATAAAAATGTATATTTTCTTAAGAAGCACATTGACAAACAGCCCTTGGTAACGACTTTTCAACAACTATGCAAAAATGAAAAAGTATGAATGTTGTCAACTACTTCTCCTGTTGGAAACTAACAATTTTTAAAAGCCCCCAAGTAATAAATTTAAAGTTCGTCAGAAAAATCGTACTTCTTAAACTTTGGCTCCATCTTAAATATGAACATTTCATTTGTCATTAAAGTATCTATAAGTTGCACACAATAAGAATGTATATTAAAGTGTCTGAGTCACACTGAGAATAATCAAAAACAAAAACATGTCCTGCAGCCATAAGCTTAAAAAATAACAAAGGCCATAACAGTTTCTGATTATAATAACACATTTACCAAATAACCACCCTGGATTCTTGATTATGACAAAACAACACTGCAAAGCCTTACTCTATAACAACAGGACATTCTGAGTATATTATATGTTTCTCACCAGCTGGTTGTGCGTTGCACAGCGACAGGTTAACATAGGGACACAGTGGGGTGTCAGCAGTGCTGACGGGGCCTGTAGACGAGGCTTCTGAAGTCACATACAAAGTTTTACCACACTGAGTTTGAAGATCCATTTTGCTGGTCAGTTCTGTAATAAACACATAAACTGACATTTGTATATAGAAAAAAAATGTGAAATAAAACAAAAAAATGATGCATGTAGTTTTTGCTTCATTATGAAAAACCAAAAAGCGACACTTGTGTTGTTGGGATCAGCTTCATTGAAGTGCTTTAAAAACCGTTGATGTGTTGATATAATATAAAATGGATAAGCTATTTTTCTTTAAAAACTGTTGACAAATAAATGAGCTTTTCTGCAGAAAAATGTTTAATTATGTAGCAAAACAGCTCAGTCTTAAGACTTGATGGTAGGAACATAATAAAGAAAAGTTACTCGCGTTAAGTGATGCTGGATTCGTCTACTGTGATAATTACTTATTGGTCTCACAGAATCAAGCAGAGAGCAGAATTTACGTTTGTCTGAGCAGCCAAAACACCTCTTACCAGTTCCACCACTGTAGAACTTGAGCGGGATGGTATTGGTGCCAAAGATGCTGCTGCAAGCTTTCTTCAGTTTGCCCAAGTCTAGTCTGTTATCCCCTTTGGGGTTCTCCAACAGAATGACACCCTCTGAAGACAGAAACACAAATGAGATGACTAAAAACAAGCAGTTTTTCATTGCAGAGCACTGAATTTATGTCTTTACAGTCTACTCCATCAATGCTACCTTGTTCTTTGTTGTTGACTTTCACCCTGAGGTTGACATATCCACACGCTGGTCCGTTTAGAGCAGCTCGAGGGGATGTAGATCCCTTTACTATAGTTAACTCCAATTCTGAGCCCTTCAGCTGAAAAAAACAAAAACAACTCAAAGTTAAAGAGTTAAAGACAAAGTTGTGGTTCTGTTATAATGTAAAAATATCTAAAATTGAAATCAACGGATGACGTGACAGTTGTTAGAAATATATTGAGCTGTAAAATGGTAATGAAACATGTATATGATCCTAAAACAACAAGTGGTAATCATCATGATCGACATGTCCAAAGCATTACTCGTACTTATGATTTCATACACTGACTGGCATGATGGCATCAGCATATTTTAGGGGAAATTTACAACCTGCCAGTTAGAGTGAGTCTGAATCACACTACTGAGAACAGAAATTCTGCTTTCCCTGAAGGGATCATTTCATACCTGAGTCTTCTCCTCTATGATGACGCTGGCAGTTTTTGGGACAGGGAAAGTCAGAAGAGGAGCCTTGGTGGTGGCCAGAATAAAGTCAGTGTGAGCCTGGACCACAGATGCCAAGTACTCCCCTTCAGGCAGGCAGCGGTAATACACAGTTATCTCATCTGATGGCACCAAACGTCCCTGATATTATAAGATAAAATAAAATAGGACATTTCAAAAATGTTACAAGAGGCTGGTGATTTTTTCTTTCTTTTTTATTATTGTTTTAATGGTGGGAACAAAGGCACATTAAAGAGGAAAATATGCTGAAATTACTCCTCAACTATCATTAAAAAAAACTGTTCTAAACAAAAGATTGCAAAACCATGCAAAAAAAAAAAAAAAAAACAGTTATGCAATGCAAGTTCAGCCTTTTTCCCTCTTTGTCATTAGTATTTGATATGCAGAAAACAGCTACGTAAAAGGAAGGGCATAAAAAAGACATTTGGTAATAAAAAACATAAAACAGACAGTACAGAAAGAAATAGATAGAAGGGGACAAGGGGACGTTTTTCCTGGATAAAAGCCCATCTTTTTTGGCATCACTTGCTGCTAGCTTCCACTAACCTTGCTGCATTCAAACACATTGATCTCATTCTAATCTGCAGTGTGCAGCAGCGCACAACTGTGCATCACACACACACATTGTCTGGAGTGGACACACACTTGCCAGCACATCTCAAGGGCAGAAAAAATAATTTAACTAGATATCAGTCAATCAGTGGAGAGAAGTTTTACAAGCTTTCCCAAGCCAAGGTCTTCATTCTGATGATGTCTGTATAGCGTGTGTCAGATGGAGCTGCAGCCCCTCCTGCCCCCCCAAGCTTGGGAGCTACAGTGTTTAGTAAAAACGTGAAACGAAGAGCCCCGTTTTTCACACAAACATTCACAACTCAGGCGCACCGACAAACTACTGCTCTAAAGAATCTTTAAAAAAATTAATTCCCATCCACAGTGTGGAAAATTCCTCAAAGATCTCAGTTTGAAATAACTGGAGGAATTCAGCCTGGCCAGAAGCCAGAGCACAGCGCTGCTATAGGGAGGTGGAAAAAACTGTTTGTTTCTTGTGAAAACAAGGAGGTTGTTGGTTAATCCGTCTTTACTCCCCAGTTTACTTCAAAGCTCCAACATCAGAATCTGAAAGGGGCCAGACTGTAATTAAGCTTCTATTAAGCCTGCCTTATGATGGAGAAACCTCTAACTGTGTCGCTGTAGTGGAAAGATTTCAGCACTGCCCTGACAATAAAATGAGACGAAGAGGAAGGGAGGCCACAGGAGTGATTAAAGAGAGGAAACTATAGTGAAAAAAAAAGGATGTAAAAGTCTCTGTGGAGTGTTACTACTCTCTGGTTACAATACTAATCTGCTAAAAGTACGATCAGGAATTAACTTTAGATTTCTGGCATCTTAAATTAATGTATGTTGTAGAGAGTCTGGATACATAAAATAATCAGTTTAAAGATCTGAAACGAGAAAGATCTTGAGAAGCTGAAGTCATTAGTCATAGGAACCAAGCCTGATTAAACACACTGACTCTTTCACTGACGCCACATGCTGAACTAGTTATTAAACACTGGACTGCAGAATTCTGCAGTAGTTTGTTGTGTGTCGCTCCTTTTAGCAGAGCTAGTAGCGCTCATGAAATAAAGGACCCAACCTTCTTGCGTAGTTTCTGAATGCGGTTGATGACCTCTCTGGCGACGCCCTCGTCCACCATGGACTGGTCTGGGGTGACATCCAACAGCACGAGGGCCTACATGAAAACAGATCAGAGTGATGAGGAATATTTAGCTAAGAAAACATGCACTTATACTGAAAGAAATCTGGTTTATGTTGGCAAATGTTTGGGTTTGACTGTGCAGAGAGTTTATTGATGGGTAAAAGCCTGTAGAACTTGTAAAAATGCATTTTCATACCAATAAATTTAGTGATTTTTAGGTATTTATTTGATGTAAATGAAAATGTCCTTTTAAAAAGGTTGTATTTACCATAGATTTATTCTAATAGTCAATAATTACATCATTTTTTTTCTTTAAAACACAAACTACAAGTTCTGGAGGAGGAGTTAAAACAGAGTTCTGATTATTCACAAACCACATGAGCTCACTCTGACTTCTAATGGAAAAACATTTTAACACAACAAGCAAATCTAAAAACACTTCACCTTCTTGTAGGAGTTTAATTTAGCAACAAGGCCACCCAGACTGCTTTTGCTCAATGTTAGAAAACATATTTTTTTTTCCAGGAGGGTCAAATGAAGAAAAACTTTAAAGCAAAACATTTCTTATGCTTTGGGCACATATTTTACATGATGAAAGCTAAATCCATCCAAAGAAGCAGCAAATACTGGCATCAATATGAATCCCGTTTGTCCTGAACCTTAAACCAAATGAAATAAAGGTGAGGACAGAAGTACATAAAAAGTACGGAGAACCAAAATAAAAAAACAACCCAAAAGAACAGAGCTACTGACAGATGGAGGCTGGAGAGTCAGTTTGAGTAGGAGACAGAATTAAAAGCCAGCTCAGTTTAGTGGTATTAAGGTGCAGCCGTGTGGTGTGTATACGGTTGGAGGAGCACTGATTAGAAAGGGCCTGAGGGAGAGGCATACATGCTGGTTTTCACTTAACCGTGAAATGATTTCATATATCACACACTCACAGCAAAGACCCATAAATGCATTACTGTATATGGCAGCTTGGAGCATCAGCACAGTTTTCCCTCTTTTTTTTAGGATCACTTACATTATATACAGTAGTTCAATATATCCAACAAGAGCAGGTAATGTATTAGTCAAGAGAGGAACACGGGAGCAGCAGGAGGACAAGTACGGTTGTTCCTATTTATCATTTCAATGTGCCAACATAAAAAGTGGATAGAGTGGGAATCCTACACGAACCTTAATTCAATCTAAAAAGGTGTACAGTCTATAATTATAAATGCAGAAAAGGTGTACAGAAACAAAAAAAAGCCAAAGAAAGAAGCACTTAAAGACGCAACATTTTGATAAAGAAAGTAAAAGAACTCTGACACAAACCATATTTCATTAAGAAAATAAAATCTCAATTATTTTCATTTTTATTTATTCTGAAGTGTGTTCAATTTCCAACCTACAGTATTAAAACTCTGCCTTCTGACTGCTAGGATGGCCACTATCCCCCCCCAACAACCCTGACAAAGATGAAGTGCATACAGAACACTGATGGATGGATGGTATTACAACTACTTTGTTTTTATTGCGAACATACCTGAGCATCAGAGTGTGCTTCATACTGGGCAGCAGAGCCAGAACTCTGATCGAAGGTGTACATCAGCCTCAGGTCCTCCTCATGGAGCTCATGGCCGTCGACCATGATTGATCCTTAAATTTACCCAGACAACATCATTACTAATGACAATCATATAAAAATACATACTACTACTCATCAGCGTGTAAAAGATAAAAAAAACAGAATTTAAAAAAAAAATTTTCTTACATGAAACAGTAAATTTAATGTGCGTATCTATATTAACAAATATATACAGATTTTGATATAAATTCTATTTAAATGCACTGATAAAAAGGTTTTCTGCTCCAAATATTTTTATGTGTCAGTTTTATTTTTATTTTCTTAATTTTGTATGGTTAAACAGTTACTGTATAAAGACTTTGAGTTTTAATACAGAAAACTCGCTCTACCTATAACATCATTTTGCCGATGGCAGCAATTAGCCACATTTGTGTTCTAACTAAATACCATGACCATGTTACACTGTTCTTTTTACTATTCCACCCCTGGAGGCTGAATGAAATGGTCTCTCTGCTTCTCTTTAATCCGAAATTTCCACACTTTGGTTTCCTGTGTCGCTCTCTGCTTCTTAGCCTCATTCAATCCTCTCCCTTAACCCCCTTTCTTCTACCTTATCAAACATATTGGTATCAAAAGGTACAAGTAGGTACTTATAGCTACTAGGCTGCAGTTATTCTTGCCAAATTCCTTCCCTGCTAGTTTAAATGGGAGCAGGAGAAATTGTTTGAAAAGTTGACAGTTTTGTTTGAATATTTTTTACAACGTGTTCAATGTTCACCACTGTTATCAGATGAAAACAGTTTGAGCCATCTTCACCTGTTTTATATTAAAGAATAATCTTTAATAAAGATTAATGTTGACAGAAGTCAGTGATGAAATTGTTTCTTTGAATAGTTGTGTTCTGTTACTCTGAGCACAATTTCACCGATATGTTGTCTTTCGACAACATTTTTTCCATCTTTTCTAAAATCCCTCTCTTTCATCCCAACATCCATGATCCTTTCTCCCCCTTTAACTTGGCTGACTTCAAACATCCAAGTGATTGGAAATTCGAAGTTCCCACAGCCTGACTGACCTCTGCTGTTTCCTTCCCCGGGGACTCTGGGGGCTCTCCTCAGCTATCTATAATTGGAGAGACGAGATACCTTGACCCGCTTTGATCCCAACTAGAGCTCTGATTGCATTCTGCAGATAAACTGGTTGTGTATGTGTGATTTTGTGTACTGGGGGAAGGGGGCCTTTTATTACAAGCATTGCTTTTCAACTACTCAATATTTATTATGCAATATCCCAGCCTTTTGATTAAAAGAAAAACGAGACTTTTTTTTAAGCCATAGCTCAATTTTCCCATCTCTTTGTCTCTCAACTATTATTAAAAGAAAAACATTTTTGGAATTCATCCAGTGTAATATTAGAATGCTAAAACTGGAAAACACAAAATGACTACAATATTGTCGGCTTGGACGACATTCAACATGAAAGAGATTGTTTTTACCATTTATAGCAGGGGTCACTAATAGGCGGACCGCGGTCCGGATCCGGACCGAAATGATTTCTCGTGCGGACCCGAGCGCAATACCAAAACCGAAACTTTTCCCGCTGCGG
>JAUBOC010000138.1:8971760-8983119 GCA_032275365.1 Anablepsoides cearensis | reverse complement strand
GTACCGTTTGATGTTACGTGAATAGGTACTCGGTAGTACCGACAGAATTCGGTCGGTGCTTAAAAAAGTATTGAATTCGGTACCCATCTCTAACAGTAATACAACACAGGTGGGGTTTTTTGTGTGTGTTACTGTTTCTCACCTCCTCATAGTCATCGCTGACCCAAAGAGGGATTGGTGTGCCCCAGTATCGATTTCTGGAAATGGCCCAGTCTCGTGCGTCTCGTAGCCAGTTTCCAAAACGCTTGTCCCCCACAAACTCTGGAACCCTGCAGAAAGAAAAATCAAGATATTTTTGAAATGCTTCTACAGAAGAAATAACTAGCACAACCAGTTTAGGTTGTAGTGAACTCTTGCCTAGTATGAGATTGTTTCTGTTTGTATTTGAGCCTCCTAAAACAACCCTAACATCCAATGATGACTTTATGAAAGTTTCATTACGATTTGTCCTGTAAGTCACGGGATATTTTACTAAAAAATAGACAAAAAGGCACACAAGTGCAGACACACAGGCATCACCTTTTGGCAGAGGGCAATAAATATTGAAAAAAAAATTGGGTGGCAACTTGATGAAACTCATCTCAAAAGGTGAACAGTCTCTCCAAGGTTTCTTCCTTTTGTGTTTACGGTCTTATCTCCTTTCTCCTTTTCCTATTTACTTCAACTGATTTCTTAGCTTTAATCCACCAATCTTTTCCTCTTCCTCTTATTTTTCCTGTCCCTTACTCTTGCTGCGCCAGGCCATGCTGTGCAGGAGAACAGTGCAAGGGGAGTATAAACCGTGCCAGGATCCACACGCTAAGCAAAGAGTTCATCAATTCCCATTTGTAGGAGGCATTTCTATTTAGGCCCCTAATATATCAATTTAATGATTTCTTTTCTTCCTACAGCAGCTCACCATCAAGCCTCCATCTTTTATCCTCTTTTTTTCCAGTTCATGCTAAACGAAGAATTTAAAGCAGGATATTCTGTGCTCAAAACACAGAGGAGTTCTTAAGATACACAGACTCCAATTATAAACCACAGTCAGTGGGATTGGATTGAAAAAGATTCAAAAACAGAAGTTATGTTCAGTAGAAAAGGCTGATTAGGAGGATGAGAAAATTACAAAAGGAGAGGAATAAAACATAATGCTAAGTGAGTCTGTCCCATCACAACTAAGTAACTAACAATCCAAAGCAGGTCTGTCACATTTTGATTGTGGTTTTAACTCTAATATAGAAACATGGCACAAATGTATTAAAGGTTGCATTAGTTTCTATCAAAGCAGCATTTAATAGTTCTAAAGATGCAAATGATAAATCCTACAAAACCTTCCTAACTACGGTAGAGCAACACTTTAAAAATGTTATATAATATTACCAAATTCTAAACCGTAAGCAAAAAAAGATCAAGGTTGTGACTATCATGCACTGTCTTGCATCCACTCACTGTCTGAGCTTCTGGATATTACCAAAGGAATTTAGAATTTAAAATCTTACTTCTGACACACAAAGCTCTCAACAACTAAGCTCCATTTTGTATTAAAGATGGTATGGTTCCATACTTTACAGAGTATTGTGCTCACAGACTGCAGGTTTACTTGTGGTTCCTAGAGTTTCTAGAAGTTGAATGGGAGGCAGAGCTTTCAGTTATCAGGCTCTTCTCTTGTAGAACCACCTTCTATCCATGAGGCTGGTGATCTGTCTTATTTTACAATTTGAGACTTTCCTTTTTTGCCTAACAGATTCTGTTTATAACTTTTATGGACAGAATTTCTAGGCACAGTCAAAGTGTTGAGGGTATCTGTTTTGGTGGCCTTAGGATCAAGCCTCTGCTTGTTGCAGATGATGTGGTCCTTGGACATCCTGAACGCCTCCCTGGTGAGGTGTCCCGGGCATGTCTCACTGGGAAGAGACCCAGAGGAAGACACAGGACACATTGGAGGGACTATGTTTCTCGGCTGGCCTGGAAACGCCTCAGGATCCCCCCAGAGGAGATGGCCCAAGTGGCTGGGAAGAGGGAAGTCTGGGTCTCTCTGCTTAGGCTGCTGCCCCCATGACCCGACCCCGGATAAGCAGAAGAGGATGAATGGATAGATAGATGGGTAAGCTTGGGTTCCCTAAAGTTTCCCTTAGTTATGCTACTATAAGCTTAGATTTCTGGAGGTCAAACTGATCACATCATTCCACTAAACTTGTTCTACTGTTAATATTTGTATTTAATTATTTTGATCAACATAATCTGTTTTTCTTCGTCTTTCTTCCCATAAAAATAATACAAAGGGACCAGCCATTTTGTGCTTGTCTGTATTGCTTTGCTGTACTGCACCAGCACCTTTTAGATAAGGACCTTAAAGTAGTGTGTGTTTGTCTCAGACGCTGTACATGTGTGTCCTAGCATCTTCACCTTCCTTGCGGCTACTCATTCATCTTGGTTTGACAGTCCCATTACCAGAGGCAGCTACTGTGGCTCAGAAAAAAAAAAGAGTCCTGGGAGCACCATAGGTAATACCACTTAACAAAGCCATCATACTGAAACATATTCTTTTTAAAAATTACCACTGTGATAATATTTTTTCATTTAAAATATCTACACTATAATGAAACGGTTAGATAAGGAACTCCAGTTTCATGTTATAAAAAAAAAAAATCATTGCAAAAACCTTTTTAAAATTCATCACCATCCTTCACATTCAAAGTTTCTCTTCCCAAAGATGGATGTCCTTCGTCAACAGGCCAACAATGTAATACAGTGCAGAGCAGGAGCTGTTATTGTTTTGGGACTGCATCTGCTTCCTGGTCTCACTCAAAGCATTTAGGCTTTTTACAGTCACTTAACTACAAGCTAATTATCACTTGGTTCAGAAAACTGCTTACCAGTAGCATTTTTCATTGCACTCCAGAAGTTTGTCCACTATGCCCTCAACTTGTACAAACCAACTGGGAACAGCTTTATAGATCAGGGGTGTGTCGGACCTGAAAAAACACAATAATCCAGTTTAGAAAATAAAATGCTACGTTAAACTCAATCTGATACAGAAAATTAAACATAATTTATGATTTACTTCTTAGCTGAGTAACTCAAGAGTTAATAATAACATAAATGGTACCAATCCAGTAAATTGTATAGGATGGTTGCCCTTTTTACTTCAAGCTCTGGTCCTCTACCAGAGGCCTGGGATCTTAAAGGTTTTGCACGGTATCTTAGGACTGCATCCACCCCAATGAGTGTGGCTAAAATAAAATTGTTTAATTTCAACTAGAACGTTTTTTCTAGTGGCTGTGTGAGCATATCTCTGCATATGTACCGAGGTTAATTAATCTCACTCAGGTTAAACTGCAGCTGCTTCATGATAAAGTCGGATTTAGTCAACTCGAAATTAAAATGTTTGTGTTTCAGGATGAGCCCTATGATTTTCATGTGATGTGGCACCTTGAGAGGGAACAGGTCAATTACGAGTTTGACATTGGCTCTGTTCACCAAAAGCCCATCAAAATTCAAGCCTCAACTACTGTGCAAAACCCCTTTTATGACTTCCAAGAGGAGTTGTTTACAGTTTAATCAGACCAACATCTGTGACCTCTAACCTTCTTTTCCAGTAGGGTGGATTAATCTACCCTGCAGAGAAAGTCTCGAAGTAAGGCTGTTAGTTTAAGTGAGCCAGGAGAAGGCAGGGCAGACATAGTTTAATGTTTAAAATGGATTCTGTACATGTCTCACCTCCAGCAGAAGGGGTAGTTGTGTTTGCAAGAGCTAAAATTGACCAGGCGTTCCTTTTCCTTCAGAAATTTAATAATGTTCTTGTCTGCGTCCTGAAAGGAAAAAAAATAAAAAAGAGATTTATTGATAGATGAACTCTTCAATGCCAGCACAGCTCCAAAAGACCCATGAGTACCACTGCTCTTTAATGCTGCAGAGTGAAAGCTCCATGAGTCGGCAAAATGTTTTTATACCTTAAATTGCTTTATAATTAGATGTAAGACCTATTATGAGTATATTTTATTTAATAGATTTCTTAATGTAAATATTAAAAACTAATTTATAAAACATCTTAAAAACATTTTGTAATGAAACATTTGTGACAGGGGAAATAAGAAAACAAAATAAACCAAACTAAACTACACTCATTTGCACTTTAACACATTTTTATTTGCTTTACATAAAGAATATTTCAGCAGTCAAAGCTTATTCAAGCAGTCCTTGCAACAGTATGGCAAACAAACCATAAAAATGTTATGAGCACCCTTTTTATTACATAAAATGTCAATATACTTTACCCATTTAAACACCTATAAATTGAACAAAAAAATGGTATACTGCACACTAAAAATGTATTAGCCCTATATTTGTTTGTTCCATAGTCACTACTAGAGTTTGTCATTTACTTTCAACACCGATGAAACAAGCTGTTGTAAAAGTTCTTCCAAAGAGTCTGAGAATTTTTGAACAAACCTTATGCAACCTTGAAAAAAAAATGTGTCAATTATTGCAGCCAAGGTCACAGCCTGCCTGAACAAATGACAAATATCAAAGAAAGAAACGGTATGTTTTCTTACGCAGTGCACAGGTTAGAATAATCTTTTATTCAATAAGCCAACTGAGTCATCACAAACAATTTACTTTCCTTGAACCTTAATGGAAGCTCATAAATACAAGTTCTCATCAAAGTGCTTTGCAGAACCATCTTGAACCTGAATTCTTTGCCAAGACGTTTTTTAAATTTCTCTCATTTTAGTCTGCACATTTATTCCTCCACTCCTAAGTTAACTTTGTTAAGACTGAAAATGAACTAATTAAATTATGGAGTAGGATTTTTTTTAACCAGTAAAATTTATATGAAATTTGCCTCCACACGAGTGGAAAAGGGAAACAGTTTCCAGCCAACTGAATGAGAATTAGAAGAGGTGTTGTATGTTGGGCAACCAATAGATTATCATAGCCACAAGGTCTGAGTCAGCTTTCCAAGGACAAAGTTATCCATGATTAAAAAAAAGGAAAGCAACTGCTCATCAGCTGAAAAATTAAATCACTGATTCATTTTGTATGCACTCACTTAAATCTTTATTAGGTAACAGTAGTGTAAGATTAGTGATCAACAGCTGTTTTGTTGAAACATTTAGAATAAAACTGAGGATCTGCTTTATTTTCACTGAGCTGAGAGTTTTCTAGTGAAGGCAGCAAGAGCTAAAACTTGAACATGAGGCGGTTTGATGACAAAAAGTGAGACACTACAGCACACAAAAAAGTGACAAAGGTATGACAGTGAGGCTGACTTGGCAGGAAAAAGAGGTAAGGTAAATTTAGCTGGAGTACTGCAGGAGCAGGTGTAGAAAAAAAAAAAAAAAACAGGGACTGAACAAGGAGAAATGAGGGCTGCCAAACACAGAAATGAGAGGAGACAGGGAGAGCCAATAAAAAAATGACTGAATATGGATTTGAAAAATAAGGTGGAATATTGCAGTAAAGGGGACCATAACAGAAAATCAGTAATGGCAGAAAAAAAGTGCATAATGGAGTTAATAAATTATAGAAGATCAGGAGGGCTGGATATTATGAACCTAATATCTAATCTGCACAGGAAATCCAAAATAGAAGCCCTAAAATCTTACATTTCAGTTCTGATACTAGTGAGCACACCAGTTAAAATGTGCTTGTAACCTCATTTTATCATTTCATCAAAATTTGTGTTGCTCTTATTGAACATGTTCAACAATACCCAGCCCTATGAATAATAAGAGATATTTTTTTAGTCTCTGTAAGAAGAATGATGTGATATCTCTGCTCCACAACGCACTGCAGCTTTTCATCATGAGCTTCCTAAACATCCTACGGCTCTCATCCTCGATATTTAATTATTTTTGGCAATTCCAAGCCTCTGTTCTTCTCCTTCCAGCAGCTTCCTGTAGGTTGCGATCTCTGCATCCAGCTTGAGTTTAATGTGCAGCAGTTCCTGGTAGTCTTGAAGATACTTGGTCATCTCCAGTTTGGTATCACAGAGTTGGGTCTCCAGCTGGGCGATGACACTCTCCAGACTGCCCACTTTATCCAAGTGAGAGACTTCCATTTCATCCAGCTGGAGCTCAAGGGCGGCGTTGCGAGCCCTCAGAGAATCGATCTGGCTCTGTATGTCTGACACCTGATTATGGAAGGTTGTGATTTCGTCTTTCATAGTCTTCATATGCTCTTCATTTTTGCCTGCATGCTCCTTCAAGGTGTCAAACTTGCCCTTGTACCACTTCTCTGCTTCCTGGACGTTGCGGGCAGCAACAGATTCTATCTCTGCACGCATGTTGCGCAGGTAAGCAGCCAGGTCAGGGCGATCACCATCCATATCGGCAGAGATCTTTGCATCCTCAATTTGCTTCATAAGGTCCTCCACCTCTTCATCGTGCAGCTTTTTGAGGAACTCAATCTCAGCCACAAGTTGTTCTATGCGCTTTTCGAGCTCCGCTTTCTGCAGGGTGGCATTGTCAACATCCTGGCGGAACTCCTTCAGAATCATCTCTGCTTCTTCTTTGAGCGCCATCTCCTCTTCCAGCTTCAGCCTCCACACTTCAACCTCCTCTTCAATGTAGCCTCGTTCGATATCCGCTGCTCCCTTCTCATTTGTCAGGCTTTCAATCAGCTCCCGCACCTCCTTGAACTTGAGCTCGTACTCATCTCCGATGCCTGCGGGGCTTCCCTTATAACGGCTCTGCAGCGCTTCCAGCTGGGCTTGAAGAGAGGCATTTTTCTGCTCGAGTGCCTGGACCTTTGTAATATAACCTGCAAACTTGACATTGAGCTCTTGCATCTCCTCTTTCTCGTTGGCATGTTGTTGGTGTATCTCAGTCCCCAACTCAACAGCAGTTCCACGGTAGCCGGCGCGTCCGCGGCTGTCGTACGAAGATCCGCGGCATCGAGAAGGTGATGGACTCTGAACCCTGACTCTGCCGCTGGAGCTGCTTACTTGCAAGCTCTTCTGAGTATATGATGATGCTCTCATGTTGTGTAAAAGACTGAGCTTGCTTTTCAGTTTAGAGAATGAAAAAAAGAACTGCTCTGTTGCTTTCTCACACTGCCCACGTTGAAACTGGCTCTCTCGGATCCCCTCTGTGTTTTTATGCGGCAGTAAAGAATGTCTCAGACAGCCTTGAAACTCATGCTACGTTTTAGCACATTTCTAAAGTGGATTATGACAGACTTTCAGAGAACTGTGGCTGCATGCTCTTTATTAGTTAACAATGTACTGTTAGTGGCCAGGAGGGTCAAGTCCACTCCCTAGCCTTTGCACCAAGACATGAAATAGTGGTCACGTCATGCATGACTGCTATTTTTAACTCATTATCAACTCAAGATGCTAATGAAGTTAGGTGTGATGAACAGTGAGAGGGTATCCAGTGTTATGATAAACAATGGCAAAATGCTTTGACAGTACATTCATCCACAATCACAAACATTTGGAAACATTTTCTTTCATATGTAAGGAATGAAGTGAGACAAATTACCAGCTAGGAACAGAGAAGATAAAGAGTAGTCAAAGCAGAAAATGAAATGCCAGTTTAGAACTGCTATCAATATTATTGAGCCATTTATCCTGAGTATCATGCCTGCGGCTTTTAGAAGGAGTAGAATGGCTGAAACGTCCGCAGACTTAATCTTCATGTAAATGCATGATGTGTCACTCACTTTGACATACTGTCCTGCAAAGTCAGTGACCTCTGAAGTGAAGCAGCCTGAGGCGTCCACAGGGCAAATAGGAGACTGATCTCTCTGGATGATCTTGTATTCGGAACACACCCTGAAATCATCCTGCAGAAAGAAAATAAATGGAATTTACAGGCCGATTTAGTCAGTCTTGGATTGTTAATATTTAATGAACGTACTTTTTTCCTCACTTCTTACTGCAAATGTGATACTAAGATTACATTATGTTATTGACTTTGTTCACATTAGGCTTTATTGCTATTAATATACATAATTACAAAGCATAATGAACCCCTCTGGAAACCTCTTCACCAGTCAAAAATATGTTATGACTGCACATTAAATTCCTTGTTGAGCTCGGCACTTTTTCCAGCACCGAAACAAGCACAACTGGTATGTGGCAGCTGCGTATGAAAAATATGAGCACTGCCCAGCCCGAAATGTAATTTGTATTCAAACGCCCTGTCAGGAGTCAAGATTGATGACTCATAGGGTCATTTCACATCAAGTCATAACAAAAATAAAATTTGAAAAATGCCGTTTGGCAGGCCCTTTTTTCCTTTTGCAGTATATCCTTGGAGCAGACGCATTCATATTTCAGCTTTTACTACCAAACGAATCAATATGAATATGACCGCTAACATAAAATCTGAAACCGAAGAAGCATTTAGATGCAAATTTGACCGAGATGCAGACGTGTGTGATTGACAGAACTGTTGAGAAAGGAGGGGGAAAAAAAACAACAAAAAAAACATTGTCCTGTGGAGAAGTGTTCACAGAAGGCTTCAGTCAAAGGAGACTCCATCTGGCCTCGACAAGGGCGTCTACGCTGTTAGTAATGACCCAATACATCTGACTTTATTGCACCAGCCTCAACATGTTCAGGAAGCAATATTTTATACAAATGTTTAACACAATTTAAAAAAAAGCTGTGCAGCACGTAACAAGCCACATTACAATGTATTCAATACATTACAGGATTCTAATTTCATCATTTTTATCAAGTTATCTATTCTGTACTTTAACAAGGTTGAACACTTGGCAAAACAAGTAATCCCTGTAGTGAGAATAAACACAAGCAAGAGGAGCAGAGAGAACAAAAGAGAGATACTCACAGCTCCAAAGTAAGGTGCCTGGTGGACCACTCCTGTGCCCTCCTCCTCCTTGACATAGTTATCCGTCAACACCTGGAAAGCTCCTTTCTCCTCACACTTAAGTCAAAGGAGAAGAATTAAATAAAGTGTGGCAGAGGGTGAAGAAGAACAAAGAAAGGATACAGATCAATTTAAAGTCTGAATTTAAAGCCTGTTCAAATGATTATCAGCTGAAACAAAGCTTCTCATCCGTGGGCATGTTATTGATCTACTGTCCAATGTTTTTCAATAAGGATTATAACCTTGTGGATAAGAGTTACTGTCTACTTCTTCTGCCAGGTTATTTCTGAATGGGAAATTTATCTAGGTAAATACATTATTTATTTATGGGTACAAATGTTTTTGCTACACAGCTGGACACAAAGGGAACCGGGGGGGACTTTTACAGACTGATAGAGACGAGACAATATGTTTCATTTTAGCTTCGTAGTCAAAAAGATTCAAAACCAGTGAATTCATTTTAACATTTAACCACAAAGACGGATTCAAATTAGAGTTTAAGAGCAAAAATAAAACAAAAACACAGTACTAACCTTTGCAAAGTACTGAAAAAGAGGTTTGTACTTTTTCCCTTTTAGGACTTTTCCTGGAAATCTAGAAACAGATTAAACACATTTAGGTGTCATATTTGCAGAAATGATTACACAACACAAAAGCTCCAACAACTTTAAGATGAAAGCCTAAAAAAATAAATAACTTAACAAGAAAATGCTAAGCAATTTCCAAAAAAAAATCTAACATTCAGGCTTTATTGTTTAATTTTTCTTGTCTTTAACCCACTGACTTTAGGCATCTTACAAAGATAAAACTGCATTACTACAAAAAACTATGAGATATTCTTCTTCTTTAAGCATCTTCATCAACATAGATTCTCCTTATTAAAGACAAAAACTGTCTCAGGATTAGGGGTGTAAATCCCCAGCTTTATCACGATAAGATATTGTATCGATATGTTTGGATGACGATTCAGTATTTCTCGATATCACAAAGTCTGTCACGATACGATTTCGATTCAGTTCAATTCACATGTCTGCGATCGATATAATGCAATATCAACTGCCCATCTAACGCAATGACTGTGTTAGATGGGCATAAGATATCGATTGTCATCAGGAATATGACGACGATATGGATCACGATTTTCATTTTGCCAAGATATAACTGAATCATGAACCATTCAAATCGATATATCGATATAGAACGATGTATCATTACACCCCTACTCAGGATCTCCAGACATTTCAATAAAAGGGACATTTTTTCAATGGCACTTGAATAAAAAGGTTTTAGATCTTTAGATTGGCACATTGTATAGGAGTTTTTTTTATTGCATCAACAGTGTGTAAAATATCAATGTTGAAAAGGAATGTAATAAATGTTAGTCCAATAAGTTTCTGCATGAGTCGGTCGATACAATGAACCTGTGACGTCCACTATTGACTCAGCAGCTAAGATGCTAAACATGGAGATTGTTGTGAGCAACGTGACGAATGAGAAGCAGTGAAAATGTGGTAATCTCAATATTCAATACCCCATACTGCAGTTTCCCCTACTACTGAGCAATTCTATCTCAGATACTGTATGTCTGTTTTTCTCTGCACAGCCTTCTCCTGTAAAAGATTTTATAATCAAAGTAAAGCATTTCCAGTCAATATGACGTTGTTGTCACTTAATTTGTCTTATAAACTGTATCAGATGAGTGTGAATAATTTAAAGCTAAATATGTCCTTCCAGATTCCAATACTGCATTATTCTGCATCCATTATTCATTCAGGTGTATTAATTTCCCTCTGACTCACTGAGCTGGGAAACTGGGAGAATTATCTCCTTTCCGCTGCAACTTTATGTTTTTAAAGTCTGGAATAAAAGTCAATACAAACACTCTGCAGGAAGAGTAAAACTCAAGTTTGGCATGTCAATCACTCTTTGCTTTTACCAACAACAAAATAAAATATGCCAACTTCAGTCAATGACATTATCATAACTGACAAAGTCTCAATTTAAAAATGTAAAAATAAAAAAGCAACAGATGTTTTGAGATATTACTTCAATGGATGTGTGTAGATAAATACAGTTCTGATAAGATTCACTTATAGAGTGAGTCTTTTAAAAGTTGAAATTACTTATGTAGTCAAGGATTTAATCATTGCAATGTTCTCCAACTTAAATAATAACAGTTGTACACGAAAACTTACAATTCAATATACATTACTCATCAGTTCTGTTTTTTTTTTCTTAACTTCAGGAGTTTTTTTATACTCACTCTTCCAAGACCGTGTATTCACCCTCCGACTTAAAGAGAGTTCCCAGTCTGGCCTTCATCATAATGTAGGTCTTCTTTGTTTCATTGTCTTAAAAAAAGAAAACAAGCATTAATGCAAAACTAGAAATGGATTTATTAAGTAGAAAACATGTAAAGCCTAATGCTGCGTTCCATTTACATCGTATTCCCGGAACTGATAAATGGTAGTGACGTCATTTCCCAACAAACCATACGAAACTGCATTCCAGTTAGCCGACAGGCGATTGTATTGCTA
>JAUBOC010000138.1:8918223-8928543 GCA_032275365.1 Anablepsoides cearensis | reverse complement strand
TCTAGTGTTTCTGTGTTCCCCTGTGTCTCTGCCCTGCTCCAGCCCTGCCCTTGCTCACCTGTTTCCTCTTGTGTCTCCCCAGGTGTTTCCAATTGTCTCTAATTAGTTTGCCTTATATTCTGTGTGCTGTCCTCAGTCTGTGTCTAATCATTGTGCTGTCAACCCAGCCTGTGTGGTGTCCTCAGTGTCCCTTGTTAGTTTTTGCTGCCTCGACTGCATTGTTTGATTATTATTAAAGCTTTTGTTTCCATTTGGATTTTGCCTGCACCCTGGGTTTTTCTGCCTGCAACACCTAACTAGAAGTTAGCTTAAATATTGTTGTTAAAGCTAAAAGAAGCAGAACACTAGCTAAAAGCTACATGCAAAAAAGATTAAAGTAGCAAAATGGTAGCTAAGAGCAAAAAAATTGAAAAAGATTAGCTAATAGTTTCAAAAGATTGGATAACATGAGTTAAACTTCACAAAACATAAATAAAAACAAAAACCAGGAGAACAACAATGTTGTCTTTCTTTCAGCTTGGTTTCTTTCCTCTTAAATTCACAGAGATCAACCCTTCAAAGTGTTTTGGTCTCTGTGAATCAGACCAGGCTTGACTGTGTGTGGGTGTAGCTTTTGTAAAAAAAAAAAAAAAAAAAAAGGTTTTCAACATTGTATGAGGCAGTCTCTCCTCTTAAGTAGTTCAAATATTGTCAGCTGAAACATTTTTGTTCATTTTACGCTTATTTTTTTTAAAACAAGCAATGTACATTCAAAATTGCTTTTTAAATAGCCTGCTGTCAACGGTTGCATTAAAGCCCTCCTCTCTCAATAAACACCACAGGAACGAGTAGATGTTCTTGCTCCAGCAGGGACCATTTCACCTAACCGAGGGGCCGAACTACTCGGCTTTCCTGCTGGCTACTTTCGTAATCGAGGCACAGTCTGGTGGACTCCGTCTCGGTTCATTTGATCCGGGTTCAGTACACTGCTGTACAGGTCAGTGGCAGTTTGCGGAGTTTGATTATGCAAGCTCATGGATAATCTAATGGGGTCAGATAAGACTCTGGCTCCTGTCCAGAGCTCAGCGATAACAGCTCCAGCTAAAACCACAACGTATATTAATGCTGATTCTCACCAGTCAGGGACAGAACTGACAAACGTTCCTGCTTGGGATCTTATTCACTAACCATTATGTTGACCGTAAAGCATCAAAGTGCATGTCTACAACCACAGGCCTGACCCCTTAACTCATCTCTCTAATGAGCCTGTGAGGACACTTAACACAACCTAACATAAAGAAAGGTTCTCAGACTGAAATATAACCATATAAACTAAAAATACAAATCTCCTAAATCATTCAAGTTCAATCAGTTTTATGCGGTCTGTGTTTTTTTTTTCTCAACAGTTCAACTTCCTTTTTTTTTTTTTTTTGGTTCTGGGTTACCATGGTAACAGTCAGGGAGAACTCTGTTATCATCAGTTGGATCGAGCTGCAAAAATTATTTTTATCTCCACTTCCCCATTTTTTTATTTTTTATTTTATTTTATTTTTTCAACAGCCACAGGACTGAGTGTCCTCACAGGCTTCACGCTGCAGCTTGAGTGCGCAGCGGTTTCCAACAGCGTTAGAGGAGCTAAAAAAAAAAATGATAGAAAGAAAAAAGGGATAGGAACAAAAAGACAATCAGAAGAAGATCATTTCCTGTAATGTGCCTACGTATTTTGTGCAAGCCTTGATATGTGCAAATAAGCAGAAATGCAGATTATGATCAGAGCAGCTGATCGGAACAACGTGTGGTTTCTGCTCAAAAACTGAAGGTTTGGTTTCTATGAATGAAGCAGGTTTGTCAGAACTGAATGAAATGCCTCGTGTTTAGGTATCATCGTGTGTAATTATTTCAAAAGGGGGAGCAAAAACCAAGAAAATGAAAGATTATCAGTATAACTCCCTGAAGAAGGAGGCCACTGATATTTTATTGTGTTTATATGTTTTCTGCATATTATTGTACCAAACCAGTCAGAATCAATAAAGACCTTTCAATATGTTTATGACCTTTGAGGCCAAAAGCCTGACAAACTGTTGTTTTGTGTAAAATACATTAATGGATTTTTGAATTGAATTTTTTTTTGTGACTTCAATTAGAACTTCATCTCATTTCAAGTCAGGCCCATATTTACATCCTGTACAACAGAATTTAGGTCAGGTGCAGGACAGAGGAGCTGCAGAAGTTTACGGTTTTGACTGAATAAACAACATATACAAGTCTTCCCAGAAGTAGACCTTAAAGAGGTCAAAACATTAAAGGTAAAGATTGTAAAGAGGTATTTCAGACTCACCCTTCTTTCTTTTTCTTTAACTATGCAGAAATTATGTTCATATTAAATGGGCTTTAAATAACTTTGGGAAACTTCTCTACACCGTAAAAATTGATACGGTGCAGAAATCACAAATTCTATAAAATAATCGATTATTTTTGTCAATAACACATCGAATTTATGAGACAAAATTTTCAGGAGCAGAAAAAGGTCTACCTTTGAGGCGCTTCAGCAAAGAGCTGTGCTTCGAGCCGCTAAGATCTACAGTGATGTCTGTTTGCTCACTCAGCAGCACTGCGTGCGCGACTACATTATCACTTTTCTACGACACTCGTGTGTTTGTTTAGTCAAGCTGGTGGTCACGTACCGGGAGTAATCACTCGCTGCTGTTAACCTTTAACTTTAGGAAGCGGATGTGTGACAGACTTTATTTGCTCGGCCAGCACCTGACCCTCACCCTGGGTAACTCATGTTACACCGAGAGAGGAGGAGGAGGAGGAGGAGGAGGAGGAAGAGCAGGAGGAGGAAGTTATACTGAGACTGCATTGGGTGGAAGAGAAAGCCATGTCTGTTTGCAAATAAAAACCTTATGAACCTCTGGACAAAATCAACGAATGTACAGTTCAGTATAAAATAAGTATGAAATAAGAGGCAGTATTGAGTTTTAAGCTCTCTGCAGCTCTTTATGTGCAGTTTGCTTGTTGGGTTTTCTCCAGTGGTCCAAACATGTGCATGTTGTGTCAGCATTTGATTTTAAATGAACATTAGGTGTGAGAGAGTGCCGGTGTTCTGTGTCTGTGTTTGCCTTGTGATATATTGGCGACCTTTTCAGGGTGAAACCTGCCTTCTGCTTAGAGACAACGAGCTGAGAGAGGCTCCAGTCTCTGTCTGACCTACAGCAGGTGTGGGGAAATGAGCTTTGAGGCACTTCAGTCTAAATAAAACAAGTGTATTTAACACGACTAGACAAAGGGTCTATCTGATGATGCTTCCGAGGCCAACAAAGATTTAAAAAATGTTTGCTCTTCAAAAACAAAAAGTCAAAAACTCACACAAGGCTTCTTAAAAGACACACAGGATGCTCATATTTCTGTGCATATTGAGTGTGTTAAAATCACAATACCTCACCTCACTTCCCTCAGCTGAAACTCACCTGAAAGGGCGATTGGTGGAGTTTTAGGTAAAACATCAGTGATCTGTGTTGCTGACACTTTTGTGCTCAGCTCACTTCTTCAGCTCGGCAGCTCACGCGCAACACGAGGTGTGCAATTTTCAGCTGTCTGACACGCAAGTTGTTTGTGTCGCAGGGATGGTGTCGACTTTTCTTTTCAAAGTTCACAAATTAAACTGTTAGTTCTAGTCTAGTTAAATTGCAAATTTTGCACATATACCATAAGATTTTTACTTCACTCTGACGTCCGATGAACTTTGAAGCTCAGACAGAGAATAAAAGTGCATTTTTCCCCCCGTTTTAATGCACTTAAACAGGACATGGATCTAAATCCTCACATTACGATGTCGTATTTCTTGCTGCAACTAAAACAACCCATTTTATAGAGCTTAAGCAGCAAAAAAGTAAAGATCACGTTGTGTCATTTTAAATGAAATTCAGTTAATTCAGGATGGTAAAACATAACGACGACGGGGAACATAAAACTGTAAAAGCTGCAGGGAAGCACAGTGACTGTAACACATATCTGTTTCCATTTTACAGGTCTATGAAGCATCGACTTCTCTCCCTCCTTTTTCTTCCATCATCCTTTCATCCTCCATCCCTCTGCTTTCCCTTCCCTCATTGTGCTCTTGAAGTTGTGGGAGTGAGACAGCGCTCCACGGGCTCTTTAACAGAGAACGACAGCTCAGAGTGTAGCATGCAGCAGCCCCACTCACAGTGGGAGGACACTGAGCTCGCCTGAGCACAGCAGCAGATATTTACTCTGATTATTTGAACCCATTAAAGGAGTCGGCGGCAGCAGCCGCTTTGTTACAGCATCAGGAGCTGAGCACATCCGTTTGTCACTGCCATGACTGCAGCAGAGGTAATTTATTTGTAAGTGTCTCAGATATGCCTCTTAGACAGAGGGTAAGGAGAATTTAATTAAAAGGAGACAGGAAGGGCCTTAAAATAAGTCTGAAGGGGGTAATAAAATCATCTCACGAAGCGGGGTTCATTACACTTTTATAACTCTGTGCAATAGTTTAAAGCTTTAATACGCTGAAGTTTTATTATTTGTTATTGAATATTTTTCATTTAAAACTTGGTACTGTTTGAACCATCGTTAGTAAAGATGGACGAAGCGTTTCCAAGTTTTCCTGTTCTTCAGCCAAATTTGGAGCAAATTTCTGTCAACTCACCACAAAGCTGTCATATTGTCAGAGTGTAACAGCTTCAAAAAACTAATTTAAGCTAAATATATTGAAAAACATGCACATCTGAACATAATTACGTGAATCAACACCTCAATAAATGTGACCCATCATATCGAAATGAGGAATAAGTGAAATTTGGTCTAAATGACCTGATTACATTTTCAAATTCCTGGCTTTAAAAGATACATTTTCATACCTGGATCCTTCTGATATCATGCGTGGATCTAGATATCTGATTTAATTTGTCTTGTTGGTTATGATAATACTTTATTATTTGGTCTGAATCCTAATTTTATGTCATTTTAAGGAGGAATTTTTAATGTCAATATTAAGAAAAAACTTCAGATAGTACTTGAATATTGAGTTTTTCCAGCTGGAAAGAAACAAAAACATTGCTAGCTCACAGGGAAAATCTTAAAATTTTAAGGCATTTTCCTCAAAATCATGTTTTTTGTTGCTACCGCCCAAAAAATTGCTTCAAATTTTTGTTTGACTATATTTCAGACAGTTCATTCAAATGATACATTGATAAGGCATGTATTCATTATGTTTTGACAAAATAATCAAAACACTATATTTGCCCAGGTCTCCACATTTCACTTTTAGACTTAATCCTCATTTCCATGTGATGGGTCACAAATGATCTGAAATGTCCTTTTGTTTTTTTAGTTATGGGAAAAGTTCCATTGAATTATATCGAGGGTTGAGACATAAAAACTGTTCTACAGCTAACCACTAGGGGGCACACATCAATCGTGGCTTCAACTTCCAGTTTCTGGCCTCTTCTCTAGTTATAAGATCTGACTCTCACATTAACTTGAGTAATTAGGTCACAAGGTAAGATAATAAGCAGGTTTGGTAGAAACATTTGCAATAATGAGCCTATCCAAACAATATATCCAAAATATTTCTCTCTATGTTTTAAACTGGCAACACTTGTAGTTTTTCATAAAATGTCATTTCCCTCCTGCCCCATTTAAAAAAAAAAAAACATTCAAACAGCAATTCAAGTTAAAACCACCATCATTATATTTTACTGGTCTTCTTTGTGCTGCCAAAACAAATGAGCTTTTTCAAAATGGGGGCTACTTACCGTTAGTGTTGAAATATGCCTCGAACTGAGACTTCATTTCTTTTGTAGAGATGTAATTACATCTTAAAACGATCACATCCAAATCTGCTCTGCACTTCAATCCTCTTGTAATTAGCTGTCCTGAACTAGATTGCTCTGCTGAGAGCAGAAGAAAAGTGTGTACCTTTTTGGGCACCAGGCTGAAATATGTTAGCTATGAGGCCTATTAGGACCACCCAATTGTTTTAGGTGGACATGTATAACATGGGAAATGGCACCGGAAATATTTCATAAAACACGATGATGTGATGGGGATGAGGGAAACCCTGTGTTGCCAGGAAACTGCTCATTCAGGTGTCCGTGCTGCTCGAGCAGGGTGGGGTTTTAATTTCCTTTTTTTTTTTCACCTCCGCTGTCGATTTAATTTCCTGTGTGAATCACAATGAATTGAGCGGCTGGCGTGATCGTGCCACAGAAGAGGAAACCCTCACTGAAGTGAAGGTGAGCCACTGCAGAGGGGAGAGGAGACGAGATATTTATAGGCAGCTCATCTGCCTCCAAGAAGCTCTGTTCCTGTTACCTTCTCACAGTGTCTCACCTCCATCTTTTCATGGGCATTTCTTTTTTATACACTAACTGAAATAAGAAAAAAAGGAAGAAAATATAATTAGGTTCGATACAGCTGAAATGTTAGCTTATGTAACTGTCTTTTTGCTGCAGATTCTTGAATGCGGAAACGTATTTTAGGGGGGAAAAAAAGGAATTTTTTTCTACAATAACGCAAACAATGTTTGGTGATATAACTTCTCTTTTCTCTGTACACCATAAGCACACAATGAATCTGGTTTCACAGTAGCAGCTTAGAGTTGACCTTTTACATGTTATTAATGCGCATGAGTAAAACTAGATGCTCCGTCACGTGCTCAAATACATTTAAAGTTATTGTTTGTAGGTTTGCATTTATAGTTTTGAGCCTTTAGAACCTAATATACTTGTCTATAAGAACATATTTATGTTTTGTTGGTATTTTATGTCGTGAAATCGACATGCCAAACGCTACAAATGAAGAGCACAGCTGAAACATAAGGTAGATAAAACAAAAACCTCAATATGAGTGTTTGAAAAGAGGAAGTTAAGGTGATATAAAAGGCACTAGAAAAAAACATGAAAGGATTTACAGTCAATCACATTTTATAGCAAACGTGAAACATTTTCAATTGTATTGACATTACGTTTTTGTTTTAATCAAAATGAACTTGCTTTTGCCGAATATTTTTTTGTTTTATATTTAGTTTTTTTTTTTTTTAACGGTTCATGCTTGTTCACCAAATTGCGTGGCCCACAAAGAAAACCAATTTGTACTTGCTACAGCTTATCAAATATTTAGTTTAATGAACTACTGTGTTTCTGAAGCTCCAACGTGGGATTTTTGACTTGCAGTGGGTCAATTTTACTTTCTTGAACAAAAATGGCATTAAACCCATTCTAAGTGGTGAGGAAAAAGAAAAACACATAAAAAGGAAAGAAAAATTCAATATTTATTTGCGGTACAAACATGTCTTGTGTTGTTTCCGTACACTGTACAATAGGTAAAGTCAATTATTTTCCTCTCAGTAGACAGAAAGGTAAAACCACTCTGGTTAACAACATGCCCCTCGATTTAATACACAGACAGATTGCATCTTTAAAAAAATGTTTACAGCACAATATAAAACAGCTATTCAACATGACTTTGAAGCTGTAACAAGATGCATTGTCAAAAAGAAAAAAATAAATCCCTGAAGAATTCCTCACTGAGGTAACGTTTTTCAAATCACTCACTTTTTTTCTTTCACTTTTCCACCTCTCTGCTCTGCTCTGATCTCACTTATACACATTTTCCCCTCTTTACAAACACATTCTTACCCAAAACAAAATAAAAAACAACAAAAAAAGTACTGTAGCTACAAGGTTAAGGACACAGAAACATCTGTTCCCGTGATCTGGCAAATTTACAAACAGAGAAAAAGACTTCATTTCTCTTTCGTCATTAGAAAGACACAGAAACGTCAGAAAGCAGCTCTGAATTCTTCTTTTAAATAGAAAAGCTGAGTCCAGAAATACACTCGATTCTTGGGCGATCAAGTCCTCACTGTTTACTTTTTGTTTTTCACTTATTGTTCAATGGGATATGACTCCAGACAAGAAAAGTCCATTTAAGCACGGTCGGTCTGTTTTCATCTCTGATGCAATAAGAGGAGTTGCATATAAATTCAAAACATATACATATACTGAAATATACAGTATATTCATCTTGAAAGGCCACAGGAATAGCATAGAGCACATTATATCAAAACATGACGAAAAAAAACAAAAACAATTATTTAAGCCGGGTGGTATAGTTGTGTGTTGTGGCATGCTGGACCACATCTCTGTCTGGGTGAAGCTTTGGGTGCGAGTGTGTGTGTTTGCATCGCCCTGTCAGGCCTCCGGTGAAACAACGCCTCAGTCTACAATATCGTATAATTACTTCGAGCACGTATTGTACAAAAGAAGATGATTCATTTAAAAACGCCGAGGTCTTAGATGTACAAAAAACTGCAGGAAAAGGTGTTCTGATACATTGCAGAGTAACAAAGAGGACCTCGTCTGACCGGTTAACGGTAAGAAGGCGGCTGAAATATTACCGTGTTCTTATTCAAATAGCAGAGAAACCTTTTTTTTAAACAAGTGAGATACAAAGATATTGAACAGTCAGCATTAGAAACAAGTTAAAAAGATTATATAAGGCCAGCTAAAACCACCCGCTCGATCCGAAACCCAGTTCTGTGTTTCTGTTTAGACTCTGTCCACATCTGCACTTTGAAACCCCCTTTTTACACTTATGAACTGTAGTCCTCATGCTTTTATCAAGCCTTTAAATAAGTTCCTTAACTGGAACATGTCATTTTTTAATTTTAACTGTGAAGAAATGAAATAATAATTGGGAATGTAAATTATCACACAGCAAACAGACGGATGAATTTGTTTTCTCCTTTGGCCTTGCTTTATCTTTGACATTCTAGGACCATCTTGCTTTTTGCAAGTTATTTTTTGGGAACATCTAGCTTTACTTCTACTACAGAGCAGCTTCAGAATCGCACAACATATTCTTTATATTGATTTGATATCATGTCTCATAATGAAGATGCTAAAACCACTAAAGTGAACATTTCCAGCTGCTTAGCCGTGTGGAATTAGTTGTAGTTATGAAACCTGAAGCAGGAAAGGCAGCTTTGTTGGATTTTTTTTTTTTGGGGGGGGCGGCTTGAAGATGTTCCCTTAAACTGAGCAATATATGTTATGTTTTTAGATAAATAAAAAAAAAAGTTTTAATCATGAAGCCAAACAGATGTCACCTTGTGTCTAATTAGTTGTGTTCTGCTTATTAAGAAACTGCTGAAGTGCAGACTTTAAAAAACACATATGAAACATTTTTAAAAAACAACTTTTTTTTTTAAGTGCTGCAGATGTGGACGTTGTCTCTCAAAACGCCTTGATCACATGATGTGTGCCGGTATGATCAGCAGCAACAGCAGATTAAAAAACAAAAAAAAAAAAACGGCCTTATTGTCTTACATGGTAAACATCCAACCCATGGTTATGTCTATGGTTAGAGAACCTACAGCACCACAGCATGCTCAGGTATACAAAATATCTATTTGATTAATAATGGCTCTATGTTATATAAATGATAAAGTCGTCTTTTTATTTACTAATATATCTATTTAATAAAGCCAAGGCTTCAGGTTGAATCAACCCAGACAAAGTTTCTTTGATGAAACGGGTGACCCCGACTAAGAGCCTCCTCTTTCAGGATCCTCTAATGCAGTTAAGGGACGTGAAGTTACTGAAGTCGGTAAGTGCAGTCTGCGGATGAGGCCGGTCCCAGTCCACAAGAGCAAAAAACCCACCAGCTTTCACCCACAGCCTCCTGTCCTGGGTTTTTCTTTTTTTTTTCCATTTGGCAAAATGTAGGCTGTAAAAAGGAGACCGAGTGCTTCAAAGATAAGGTGCCCAGAAACATTAACACTCCTGTCGTCGTACTCGATCTCTGAATGAATCGTCTCAAGCTGACAGAAACCGGTTTTGGCCAAACGAAAACTTGCGTGACAACTGCTTCGGTGCAATACTAATAATAATAAAGGAAGTACAGAGTTTGGTTTCTAAGTGAAATAAAACAAATGACTAAAACATTTAAAACAGCTGGTGGAAACAACGGGTACTTCTCCTCGGGCAGCTGAACGAACCGGTGAGGTGGAGGAGAAAGGAAGAACTGGGAGCATCCACGCCGAAGCCGCCCTGGTTCCTACCTGCAGG
This sequence comes from Anablepsoides cearensis, assembly GCA_032275365.1. Classification (NCBI taxonomy): domain Eukaryota; kingdom Metazoa; phylum Chordata; class Actinopteri; order Cyprinodontiformes; family Rivulidae; genus Anablepsoides; species Anablepsoides cearensis. Next base: position 8,918,467 of record JAUBOC010000138.1, on the reverse strand, counting down.
CCGGGCGCCTCCCTGCCCACTTGAACCCGGGCCTGCCCTGCGCCCAGTTCTCGCTCCCTTCCCCACATCACCGTGCAGCTGTCAGGACTCGTAACAGCCTGGGACTGGCCTCTCCTCTGTCCACTCCTCTCTGAATGTCTCTTTATTTGCCTGCTTCCAGCCTGGCTTCAAGTGCCAGCAAGTAAATGGCTACACCACTGTGCAAACTGCATTATGTCATTAAAAAAAAAAAAAAAAATTAATT
>JAUBOC010000138.1:8888820-8902462 GCA_032275365.1 Anablepsoides cearensis | reverse complement strand
CAAGTCATATCGTCATCGCAATATTAAGCAGTGTTATCGCACATCGCAGGTTTTCCTAATATCGTGCAGCCCTAGTAAATTTGTATTTAATGACACCAACATGGGTCATCAATGGGGAAAAACAATGTTTTGTTTTATTGCATTATTTTATGATTCCATGAATAAGAAGGAATTGCTTTAAAAATAAACACTTGCTTTAGTTTTAGGTTTAATTAAAACTTTTCGTTGATAATTATAGGGAAACAAAATGCCAATACCTTATATAGATTCTTAATAAGGTTTGTGTTTCATGGATGGTACCAGCATTGTGTTTTAGGTTTGTGGCTGGGAATCAGGAATCTATTTAAAAAAAGGTGTTTTTTATGATTTTACATAAATGGTAAAAGGGTTATGGCTACATAAATAAAATAAAGTGAAAAAAAATGTGCAGGATATTGTGGGACAAGTTAGGGTGCCATGAAGTGGATATGAATGCATTTGCAAATCAGGTGCTTTCGTTTAATTTGTGAATGTCAGTGCCATAAATTTGCACGTTACCAATAAACTCAACATAAACTTTGGTTTATTTTTTAACTTAAATTATAGGTGCGCGCCACACCTTCAGAGAATCAGGTGAGGCGAGGCACTGAGTAGGCGGGGGCTGTCCTCTGACTTATCACCAGGTTTGTTTTATGGGCTTGCCCGCAGTAAAGTAGGTCATTATTTTAAAGTCTTAGCACACACCTACACACCTTAAAGTGTGTGCAAGCTGGTCTTTATTTGTGTTACCTGGGCAGCAGCCACACAGGTCCTGTTGGCTTCGGGAGCATGTAGGTTCAGCAAGGTTCATGTTGAACTGGAAAGACACTTCTATCTAAACTGAAGTAGCAACAATGATATATTCAGAAAAAAAAAAAACTAATTACAAATGCTGACAATGTGAAAGCCTTTGTTAAACAGCAGACGCAGCTTTTTGTTTAATAATCCAATCCAGATATGGATTCGAAAAAACAGCAGCTTAAAAAAAAAAAAAAGCTGGAGATATATGACCTCGCTTGTCTTTTCTTTTTTTTTTTTTTGTAGAACTAAAGAAAAAGATCCAGCTCCTTTAGGGCTGAATGGAAAAGATGGTTCTGAAGCCGAAGCGTGGGCTCAGCTACTGCCTCCGAGCGTGGCTCAACAAGGAGAGATGTGGTGGGAGGTGGGGGGCGGGGAGGAGGGGCAAAAAAAAAAGGGGGGGGGGGGGGGTTAACCCTGAAATAAGGATTCGAGGAGCTTTGCCAAAAACCAAACATTAGTTTGAAACACAGCCGAACTAAAGCTCACAGTTCTGTAGTTTGGGTGAACCCGTACACCTGTTACAACACTGTACTCTTTACACAACTTCATTTATCTTTCAGCACTTTTGGCTACAAACTGGACGGATAAATAATGATAGTTTAAGACTAGTTTAAACTTTGACATGAACTGCAGCAGGTGACGCATACTTCTTTAAGAAAATTTGCAAAAAACACAAGATTCCTCTGAACAGCTGATAGATTTGTGTTTCTGAGAAATGTAGATGTATTCATATCAAACCTCTTCACATTAATCATCTTAGATCTACAAAACCACAAGTTCCTTGTCAGTAATAGAGCAATGCCCACCACAACGATGACATGGCTATTTCAGCGTTTTAGGCAAGACGTGCTACTTCATAGAACGAGTAGTCACTTCAACTTGTAGTTCTAAGAATACAAACTGGATATGTATATAAATAAAATGAGTGCAAACAGTATATAAAACCTTTGAGCAAATTGCCTGGTGGCGGTCACCGCTTCCTGCAACACGTATCGTTTCTGTTGCATAAGACCGTCGGAATCACCTCAGGTTGGAGGAAATCTGAGACAACGGAAAAGGAGTGCAAAACCCCAACGCACTAAAGCAGAACACACGAGGCAAACGGCAGCGCCGGCCGCAGCACACCAGTGAAAACATATCCAGATGTTCTCCTCATAGGATCACCAACCCCCTCCTACACACACATGTGGTCACACATGAGCTACACATTACAGAGGCTCGCTCCTCCACTCGTTTCTCTTTCTTCCTCATACACAGACCCTTTTTTTTCCTTTTTTTTTAAACAAAGCATCACTGAAGACCAGAAGAAACATCTAGCTGTGTACAATTACACAGGATCTACTAGAAGACTCATTAAGCTGCCCTGGGAAGTTATAACTAAATAAATATGCTTCATGTCCAAAACTAAAATACTGAATATCCATTTCTCTACAGATGGGAAGACTTAAGTAGCTAGCTGATAAATCAGCTGAACATTTCACCTCACTTTAACCATAAAAATCTAAACAGCCCAGTAAAAATATTGTTCACTTTACTACAACCTCTTCCATGTTTTGAAACGAAACCTGGTCCTCATAAAAAGTGGCATAAAAAAGGAGCCCCCCACAAACAGTCACCAGTTATTGAGCCTCCTCTTTCAGCTCCTTCACTGGAGCTCCTGGCAGGCCGTCTGGTTGAGGCCCATAGTAAAGGGAGCTGTTTTCTCTGGCTGGACTGTGTGTGTATATGTGTGTGTGTGTGTCCGTGGGCCCCAGACAGGAAGGAAAAGAGTGGGCCCGGCAGCACAGCTCCAGAATTCCGGTTTAGTTTTTCTTCTTTTTCCATCAGTGCAGAGGCAGAATCGGGTCTTAAAGAAACAGTCCGTATTTTCTCCTCTTCTTCGATGCACAAACGCCTCTCCGAACCAACCGAGACCCTCGACCCAGGACTCACTATGACTCACCGTCGTAGTACATACATATATATAACCATATAACCAGCTCTTGAAAGGAAAAAAGAAGAGAAGATAAACACGTATGGCTCAGCTCAACGTGTTCCCTGAGAAATTACAGTAAGCGCAGCCGCTGGCTCATTTTCACTGAAGCTTCTAAAAATAAAGTTACTGATCCAGCATCAGCGGTCAGGTTACGTAAATTACTCCGGGGGTGAAACATAAGGATTTTGGATACAAGCAAGCCGGGGTTATTTTGCTTCCACCCACATGCTTTTTGCCATAAATCATCCCTAAAAATCTGCGGAGAAAGGGTTGAAAATGACTCGCTGTAAGCGAAGGATGACACAACTCACGGCTTATGATACAAACATCTCTTCTAAAAGGACAATTAAGACAGGAAAGTCATTATTTCACCGGGAAATGTTGTGGCTCAGCGGACTGAACATGACATCATTAATTTGGCAATTGTGAAAAGAAACATTCATCAACTCGGCACACAAACAGCACAGAATCTCAAACGTTTGTATTAACTGATTTCACATCAAGGATAAGAGGGTAAAACATTTATTAACAATAACGTACTTCAGAGAACAAAAGTTTTTCAAAACAGAGCAAGTAAAAAAACAGCTTAATCAAAACTACGTCACAAAGTCAGAGGATGATGTAATTTAAAGAGATCTTATTGTCAACCTGAGAATAAACAAGTTACTTCATCTTTTGACTCTCTAAACCTGCCTGCAGAGCTAAGCCCAAAGCTCAATGTAAACACACAAGTAAGTTGGTGAGTAAACGGGAGTTTTAAGAGGATTTAAAGAAAATAAGATGTAGCTCAGGAGCAGCAGTCTGTGATGGAGTGCTTCACTAATAGTTTAAGAAAAGCAACAAAGCGCTACATGAATCACCAATGACTGTTGATAACATCAATAAGTGACCGAGTTTTAAATTTTTCATGGGATTTCTTGACAATAAAAACAGAAATGATCACCAGACGTATAAAATGAAGGCACTGTGGCGGCTCTGTTGGGAGATCGTACTAAAATACGTCCACCAATCAATTCCGTTTACCGTATCTGGACTTTGTGATAACCAAGAAGGTTTGATCTCGCTCCGCTCGCGACAAACGGAGGCAGAATATAAATACGACCAGGGGCCCTCGTATGCGTTGACACTTGCACAGGCAGTCCGCTCCGAACACACATTCAGCGCAGGCACGTATACAAAAAAGACTAGTCCCTCGTCAGCAGAAAACAAGGCTGCGCACTCAGCACTACTGTGGAGGAACTTCTCTAATATTCAGCTCCTTCACCCCTGATATTTCTGTGTAAAATAAGCAGCGCATCAGCAGTAAGGCTCAGCGTGCGTTCATCTGGTACTCGTGAAAGTGCGACTGAATATGTAGGGCCCCTTATTTTATGCTTGGAGGTTCCTGTTTCTGTTATCAATGTGGCCACCTTTGTCAACGTCTCCTCCATCTTTAGTCGTCCTCTTTCCTCTGAAGATGCAGTCGAATCTCCATTTGGTTCTCCAAGCACTCCTTGAGTTTGTCTTCTGTCAGCGTCAAACGCTGCTCAAGGATCGACACAGTCTGGATGGAAAAATACACACACACACACACAAAATAAAAAATGAGGGGAGGATGCAGTGGGAACAAAGACAAAGGAAGAAGGGAAGAAAGAAGATGAGTAAGAGATAAACGCGTGTTTAGAGGGGTCTGTACAGAATTAGTGTTCCTGTAATGATTTCATGATGGCGGAGGCTGTGCGTGCAAAACAACCCAGCCAGTTATTGTTGAGAATTTTATCCGCTTTGAATGGAAACACCAGAGTCAGTGTGTCTGGCGTGCACTCTTTTCTTGTTTTCTTTCTCACACAGTTGCATAAAGACACTCGTACACACAGACGACACAAGAAAGTTTTTTTTTTTTTTTTTTTTTTTTTGAAAAAGGGCCAGGATGTGTGGGCAGTGAGATCACAGCACAACATACTTTTCCTCTGAGCATCATCCAACAGTGACAGTGTTTGTTGGGTATGCAGGCATGTTTCTGCATTTGAGCCCTGCGCCATATGAGCCTGTTGATCAGGGAGGTGTGTCCAGGTGGCATTTCCAGGGTAGTCACCATCTGGCTGAACAAACTTTTATTCATGGTTTAGTCTTGGGTTGGGCTGCACGGTGGTACAGTGGTTCGACCTGTGGCCTCTCAGTTCTAAGGTTTGCAGGATCCTCTGAAGGCCTGGGGTCTTTGTGGGTGCATGTTCTCCTTGTACACGTATGGGTTTTTTTCTGTATACTCCGGCTAAAAACATGCATGTTAGTTTAACTGGTAAATATTAAATTTCTCAAGGTGTGAGTGTGAACACTCTTTGTTTTCCTGTGACCAAAAAATAAATAAAAAATAGTGGGTAAGCAAAACGGATTGTCAGTTTTAGTACTGTACAAAAACTTTATCTTAAAACGCTTCTAATTTAAAAGAAAAAAAAAACATCAGGCATAAATAGTGAAAAAAGATTTTTCTCCATTTGTGCAGATAAATAAGGCTCAATAGAAAAGTAAGAATGTCAGCGTGTCTCGACCTGCCTTTCTATGATATGTCACTCTTTGTCGGGGCAATTATAATTATGACATTCTTCAATCCTAGAAAGCAGCACAGCAATGAATCACTTCTAAGCATTTAATTAACACAACAAAAACAAAATTTAGCTTTGTAAATATTATACCGTGCAGTGCAGTATTTGAATCCTGAGCTATAATAATAAAAGGTATTAAACTGCACAAGCTGCATCACTTACTGTAGGTCGTCTCAGAAATGTCTTCATTTTACTTTTCTGTTGTGAAACAATTGCCTTCGTTTTTATTGCAGGTCACACAATGATGTGTACATGTTACAAAATCATATCTCCATATTTTGATTCTGATCTGTTGCATTATTTTGTGTGACTTACAATAATAGATTACCACTACAGAAACAACTTACATGTATTTATGTGGATTACTGCTTAAAGAGATTACTGATACACTTAAACTGGTGAGTGAAAATAAAAAAGAAAAAAAAACAAAGGAGCACCCTGATTTATTATAATTAGACACCAAATTAAAAAACTAAAATTTTAATATGAATGTTATGCCTAATAATTTTAAATATATGGAACTAGCTAATAAATATTTGAAGTCAACAAGATAACTAAATAATAAAATAAAAAACTGGCTAATCTTCAAAAAAACTTTTATGAAATCTCTCATTTTTCACAACAAAAGGATCACCTCTTCAGGACAATCAGAAAAAAAATCCAGGTTTTGAGACACAAGAATGGCTTCATTTTTCAGACCCTGAGGCTAAATCGGCCTTTTCCAGTCAACATTTGTTTCATCTGTCTTTCGGAAAACATGATATGTGTACCCAAGTATTCACTTTCAAACTTTTGAGAGAAACGTGCCATTGAACACATCTAAGCAACAGAATGCTGTTTAATAACTTGTAAATGAGAGATGAAAAATGGAATAAACTAGATTTTGAAGGAAGTTGCCTTTGTTCCGCAACTAAACAAAACAAAGGTATTTTGGCTTTTGTACTTCCTCAAGCAAAATCAGTCTGATTCAAGCTATCAGAAAATAATTTTAACATATTAAAAGAAATATATTTTAAGCCTGAAGTGGAACAAATGTATTAACAGAAAAAGCTTGATTTTGTGAAATATGTAACAAATGACATACTGTATTTATAAAAAAACAACTAGTAAAGTTAAATAAATCCACTTTATAATCAAACAGTACAATGTACCAGAGCAATGGATTTAACAATGTGTGGGCGCGTGATGGTTGTCTGAAAAGATAACATCTCCTGCTGGTTCACGCTTAATGTGAGCACTTGTATTTTCACTCGCTTTCTCACTCCGCCCGTCTCCATTTTCAGATCAATATGACCCTGTTTATCTCACCAGCCTGATGCAGAGAGCCATTCCTCAGCACAGCCAGCGATTGGTGCCTCTGTGTGTGTGTGTGTGTGTGTGTGTGTGTGTGTGTGTGTGTGTGTGTGTGTGTGTGTGTGTGTGTGTGTGTGTGAGATTCTGGATGAATCCCCCAGGCAACAACATGCAGGCCGATGGTTTTCATTTGGAGAGGAAACCAAATCTTTATGCACCTAAAATTAGAGCACGACGGTTTTGTCTTCTTTCCAGAGCACATTATACTCCTTTGTCCTTAGAGTTACTGCCCTCTGTTACAAAGTCACACAACTTACTGGTTGGTACAAACTGTGTTACAATAAAGTCTCTAGTCAAAGACAAATTTGATGGTGGAACTAAAGTTTTCTCTTGTTGCTACACGGGTCTATTTAGGGACAACACGTGGAGAGTTAGCTGTTAGCGAGTTAGCAGCTAATACGAGCTACGTGACAGTTTAATTCCAATTTAAATGCGGTTGGTAGAGCTGTTGCCTCTCTCCAAGAAGGTCCCTGGATTGCATCCTGGCCTGAGACCTTTCCGGGGTGAAGTTTGCGTGTTCCTTCTGTGTATGTGTGGATTTTCACTGTGTACTCCTGTTTCATTCCACAGAGCAAAAACATGTGCCTTTATGTGGCCATGAGATGGAGTTGCAACCTGTCCAGATCGAATCGCTCACGCTGACTGACTGCTGGACATGGGCACCAATCCCGTGACCAAAAGCATAATAGAATTTAAAAAAAAATCTATAACAATTTCTTCATGATAATGTTAATCATATGACAGCACTCAGTGTGAAATCCAGGCAGTGTTAGCAAGATGTACTGGACTCAAATCAGCACTGACAGGTGTTGGAAGCTCACTGCAGAGTAATGGCAAAAAGCTCGTTAGCATGTCTGCTGTGCAGAGATATTTCCAGCGGGCTACTGAAAACACTGCATGTCCTTAGATTGCTTCTGTTGTGATTTATAAAAATAAATTGTATAAAATTTACTGAGGTGTTACAACACTTCATGTAATATAATATGCACTACAAGAAAAAAAAAATACACTGGAAGGAGAGACAGATGGCAGTTCTTTCTTTAAAAAAAATGGTGACAAAAACGCATGATGATGCAAGCTTAGACTGCACAGACACTATAGGACAGGTATAACCTGATTTCATCACAAACAAAGCTCCTGTGACCATGTAGTTTAAATAATTTTACTGGGCTTGCAAGAACCAAGGTTACTAAAAGTTAGTTGTTGATGTCTACTGCAAAAGTGTAGATGGAGTGACAAACATGTTGGCCAGTATAGTTACACCATCTGGAGAATATAGTTAGTGAGCCTGAAATGTAATTAAAGTGAGAAATAAAACCTGCCACAGACTGAAACAATGAGTTTGTCTTTCAGCAGGATTGAAAAAACAACATGAACAAAGTATTTTTGAACTTAAGAGTTTGTGTTGGTGAGCTATCTCTGACCAGAAGCTTTTAAAGAAGAGACAAATCTTGCTTTGAACTGAGTGGGAGTGAGGCACAGCTACAGTACCGTGCTGTTTGTCATCCCAGATTAACACATCTTCTGCTTACCTGAGTGAGAATGTCCAGTTGACCCATGATGTGCTCCAGGGTGTTTGTCAGAGCAGAGGGAAGCCTTCCATCTGAAGCACTGGACTGTGCTTGATCCTGGTGTGAAGGCTGCGGTAAACTTTGGCTCGGGTTCTCCTGGGCGGAGGATGAACTGATGGTGGGATCTCTGTGGGCAGAAGAGTGAGCCCCTCTGCTGTGGCTGCCGTCGCGGCTAAAACTCTGAGAGCGAGCGGTGGTTTGAGAGTCCTTTCTGCTCATTGGATCTGCTGGTTCGAAGGTCTGCAGGGAAGAACAGGCGTAGTTAGAAACTCAGATCTAACTGCAATAAGGCTAACACGTTCTGTTAAACTGTCCAGGGTGCTGAAGTGCCTCAGGTGTTGCTGAGATGTAAGTGCTGTGTGCACAAATCTGAACAATAACAATGCAAATAGCTCCAGTGCTCCACAACGTGCGAGGTTGGGTCAAGACCCAGTGATGAGAGAACCTCTAATAACGTCCCCACAACTCTCTGCCAAAACAATAACCTTCCACATCCAACCTCCATAGTATTCTTTTCAACCAGCCACAACTCTTTAACAGCGACTGGTCTGTATGTTTATCTCTAATGGATCTTAGCAAGAGAAGCGATGGTTTTAAATCATCCATACTCAACAGGAAACCTATTTTCACTCATCTAAAATCAAACTACGTAACTCCTAAATGAACGCAGATGAGCTGCGCTGTCAGCTGGCTCATCACATTTACCACAAAGTGAAGTAATACTTTCTGTCACAACAAAGCGAACGTTAGAACATAAAAAGATTAGTGCATTTTCCCCCAGACACAGCATCTTATTACTTATTCCAGTTTTATCTGCTAATCATAAGCTCTGACTCTCAAACCAGTGAAAACAGAAACCTCAGCACCACGACCATCCGGACAAAAGTTCTTTATGCATTACTTAAAACAGATTGCACAGTTTGGTCTACTTTTACTTTTATAAATCAATTTTTCGTCTTCCTATTGGACAACCTTTTTTTTCCTTAGTTAAATAAGTGAGGCCGGCAGGTGTGTACATGTATGCATTTCATAATCCAACCACAAGCAAAGACAAACATTCTCACCAGCTGCTTGCATCTAAGCTATTGTAATTACAGCGCAACAAGCATTTGATGAATAACTGTCAGTGATGTTCTTTATTCAATGAAGCCTGTGACGAGGGTCGGCCCAACTCAACAAGGGAGCCTGTGCTCGTTTTCCTACACTGCAAAAATTGTCTTTCTAACCAAGTTTTAAAACCTTATATCAAGCCAAAAAGTCTTTTTGATCTTGTTTTGAGGTGGATTTACTAGACAAGAACTGATTGTGTAAGATTATTAATCTTGTTTTCAGAATGTGTAAGTTTATTTGTCTTGTTAGCTTGAAAATTTGACTCAAATTAAGTCAAAAATTTCTGCTAATGGAGTGAGAAAATTTTACTTGAAATAAGAAAAAATTGAGTCAAATCAAGTATTTCAAGAATCTTACCAAGTAAAATTTTCTTACTCCGTTGGCAAATTTTTTTGACAATTTGGTAGCGCTCCCGACTATGTATTTTTGTTATTGTCTTGCTCGACTTGTAATTTTGTCTCGAGTGTACACGTGTTGCCTGCTCATGTGCTCACCCCGTACTCTCGACTTACCTTCTAACTCTTACTTCCCGCTTCACGCTGACGCTTATTCGCTCTACTAGACCATTAGGCTCTTTAACTCTGCTGCTATCTTGTCTTCAGTAGGTCCCCTGTCACACCCCTTTTTCTTCTCTTTACCCACTGCTGTCAAATGTGTTCAACTCCTGCTGTCATTATAATGTCGTCTGGATTAAATACTTACAGATGCTGTACCAGAATAATTGGCGGAATAAATGTGCTGATTGCACTGTGACTGAGTGGTCACAATTTATATATATATGTAAAGGTTAAGGAGAACAAACTTTAGTCAGCCTATAAAGCCCCTCCCCGTCTCCATTCCATCGGATGCTCATCCTAAAGCTGAATCGAGCAGCGTAGAGTAGTGGTTTGTGCGCGTGTTGAGCTGTGAAGGGAAGCCTGCTGCGAGGGTACTGCTCGTCTGTCAGCACACGTGAGCTGGAGGAAGACCCAGATGTGAAGCGAGAGGCAGAGCAAGAAGCGAGGGGTGGAGGGGCAGTGTGATCAGAGAGAGCTGATCTGCCTGTCAGCAAAGGGGCTGGCACTCGCATACATACATCAACGCACACCTAAGCTCACACAAGAAAGAGAAGGAGCAGCGAAAGCAAATTAAGATTTGCTCAGCTGTGGTAAGCAGAGAGATGACCAGACTGAAGCCACTGTTTTCCCCCAACCGTCAGCAGCAGAGACTTTATTTGAAAGCTGGTCTATTGTGTTGAAAAGTGAGGACAACATGTTTCTGGTCTAGTGCCTGTATCTCAAATAAACACACAACTCCACATCCAAGTATAGCAAAACATGATCCAATATTAAAAAAAATGTGATTCTTTTTTTAAGTACCAGTTTAGCAAGATATTGGTTTAAAAGACGACTAAACTAATTCTAGGCTAGTAATTCAAAATATGTTTTTGTTTTTTCAAGTTTTCTGGTCAAACAGGCTTTTATGACTAACATCTCGTGCATCTCTTTAATTAAGCTGCAGCTAATTATTTGGATGCATGACTGGAAGAAGTGTCCCACAAACGCCGTCATGGCGGCTCTAAGATGAAAACATCCTGTTTACTGAAATCTCTGAAAATACACAAGTACATAAAAGCAACAATACGTGCACTTCTGTTCATACATTAGCGTAAGCATCGGTTCCTCCTCTCTTTTCAACTTGGCGGCTATAAATTCTCAACCAAAAACGTGGCGAACCGTCCCATTTATGGAAGTGGGGTGGCATTTTCTTTCCCTCCGCTTCCTCTCAGGCGACACGTGAAGGAGACTTGCAGCAGTACATGAGATAAAAGGGTTAGTATTAATAATAAATTATGAATGGCTAAATTATGCATGAAAAGAAAAAAAACCTAGGAAGTGCATGCTTCCAGGTACAGACCCTACTATTACTTTAACAGAAGCAACTGGCGCTTGTCAATAAAAAAAAAAAGAAAAAGAGAAAATCTGTTCCAAGAAGAATATTGGGTTAATGATGCTGGTGTGTTCTTGGCTTTGCTAACTTGGTTCCACTTCCTACAAACAAACCTTGTTGGGACTAAAAATCCTTATGGGGACCTTATTCACGTCCTCAAAAACCAGAGCATCATGTCTGGGGTCCTGGTTTAGGTCAGGATTAAGCTTTGGGATAGATTTTAAAAAAACTTTTTCTCAGTTATCTAGGTCACTAATTTTCTTTCCAGGTTCTTGGAAACATTTTTCCCTTATTTGAACCTTGATTACATGAAAAATAATTACATAGTTCTAATCAAAGGCATAACATTCCTTGAAGAAATGCATATTCCTTATCTTTCATGCCAGAGTTTTAGTCTCGGATCATCTTATAAGGAGTAATAATGTTATAGCCGTTTTGGTCAAACCTTGTAAATATGCTATCATGAGATGCCATACTCAGAGTATGTGTTGGAAATGATTATCAACCATGAGCACATCAAATTTAAGATCAATGTCTGTAAAACTGACACATATTTTGTGTTGGCCAATATGGGTCTTCACTTGGGTCAACTCAAAGAGCTAATTGCTATATACTGTATGTACATCCAATTAATTTTTCCTGAAAGTTTATTAAAATCTGTCCAATGGTTGACAAGATAATTTTGCTAATAAACAGTGTTGACTCCAAATAAGGGCGAAGGTCAATGACAAAACAATGTGCACAGCCAAGAATGCAGTTTTATAAGCTTTTGACCACGTGGTTCACTGGTCGCAAACACTCTACACTCAGTGAGACTGCAACAGAAAAAAAATTGCAATTTTCTCACAATTTCGAGTCACTTCAAGTGTGAAGATGTACCATGAAAAAAACATGCTTGCTTGTTCGCTCTAAGACCGACAGCTAACAAATAAGAGATGCAGTCACTCTCTAATCAAGTAAAAGCGAAGTGGTTCCACGTTAATGCTTGAGATTTATTTAGAAAACCTAATTTTCCAGTGAAACAAGCTTACTTGGGTTATAAAAGCACAATACTTCTTAGAAGAAGAGAATGTGTTTTTATACACCATACTTATCCCCTTTTCTCCACGTGGTCCAGCTGCCCATTTTCTAATACCCTATTCAGACTCATCTGTAATAATGGCTGTCAAGTAGAGGAGCTATTAAAATCAATTTACAGTCCTCTCCTTGCAGCACAAAGAGACAGTCAGACAAGAACAAAAAATGTCTTGAGGGTTCCAGGAATATTATTATGTAAGCTAGTGTTAAAAAGACATTACAAGTACTGTGTACTTGTAATGTCTTTTACAAGTACTGTGTACTTGTAATGTTAAAGCCTCTTTTAGGTCAGTGTTAGAAATAATTACCCTCTAACAGCTGGTTCTTCTTAAAACGACTGCTTCATAACTCTTTTCACCACAACTGGGGCACATCTGGAGCTATCCCATAAATGTCTTCAGCACTTACCTTACTTTACAACAACTGTTTGTAGTTTTTTTTTTTTTTTGTAATAAGTAACTTGTCTCATTGGATTGCACGAGTGTTCCTTTGCTTTGTCATATTGTAGAACATCAAATCATGGTATGTTGAATCAAAATGCACATTAAGCCACACTGCATTGTAATTGAGGGGTGACTTGAGACATAACGTTTTGCTGCTTTTAGTATCAGATTGTTGGCTGTGTTTTGAGATACAGAACTACTGTATATCTGAGCTGCTGTCAGATAGCAAAACCTAGAAGTCCAGCAGTAAGGCCAAACACCACAAAGGGATAAAACTCTTTATTAGACAATAGGCTGACGGGAAGTTATGTCTCTGCTTTATTTCACTTCTGTCTTTTTTTCAAGTGCAGCAGCTGAATGATACCTACTCACCTGGCTGCGGAGAGTTCCTGTAGTTGGGTACAAATTATGTGGGAGATGACCGGTGGCACCGGCTCCACTTTTACGTTCCGGTTTCACATCTTCAAAACAGTCGAAATTGCTCTTCCAGACCATAACCTGTTGAAAGATTGTTTGTTCTTAAAAAAGATCTCAATGTCAAACAAAGTCTCTAAAGTAGGGGTGTCCTGATACCAGTTTAACCTTGAACAGAGTACCTACTGAGTTAGAACTTAAGAATTACACAATTCTTTTATTTTTATAACGTGAGTCTCCTTCCTTATAAACCTACAGCCTTTGATTGTATAAAATCAAATGTACATTGTGATATTTCTTGTTGCAACATATTAAAATACATAAAAATAACAAATACGATTTTCTTTCAACTTGTAATAATTATTTAAA
>JAUBOC010000138.1:8832820-8843648 GCA_032275365.1 Anablepsoides cearensis | reverse complement strand
CCAGGTGACTCATTATTATTCGTCACCTGGGATACAGGCTGCAAAGGGAGGCGGGGCCAATCTGAACAACTTGAAGTTGCTGCGCCTTGAACCTGCTGTTGGGCAGAAAGTTAAGTTGGCCCTCTTGAACTCCAGATCTGTTTCTAATAAAACACACTTGCTTCGGGAGTTCTTTACTACTCATGATCTGGATATCATGCTGTTAACTGAGACTTGGCTGCATGCTGGCGACTTGTTACCCCTGCTGGAACTTTGTCCCCCTGATACTGGGTTCCTAAATACTCCTAGGCTGTCTGGGAGGGGAGGTGGAGTTGCTTTTATCATCGGGGAATGTTTTAAACATACTCAGATACAAAATCCTGGTGTTTTTTCTTCATTTGAATCCCAGATCTTCACTTTAACTTGTCCTGCGGTATTAGTTTTTGTGGTCTATCGCCCATCTAGATACAATGACATTTTTATTTCTGAATTTTCTGATTTCTTGTCTTGTGTCATCCCTCACTACGACAAGATTTTAATAGTAGGAGATTTAGTAGGAGATGTTTTAAATCCGCTATGATTGTACCTATTTTAAAGAAGCCTGGGCTTGATGTTGACTCTGTTGCAAATTACAGACCCATCTCACAACTCCCATATTTTTCTAAGATTTTCGAAAAAGTTGTTTCACAGCAACTAATCAACTATCTGTCTACTTATAACTTGTTCAGGTCATTTCAGTCTGCATTTAGATCTAATCACTCTAGAGACCGCCTTAACTAAAGTGGTGAATGACTTACTGGTAAATGCTGACAATGATCATCCTTCAGTTCTACTGCTACTGGATCTAAAGCGCTGCTTTCGACAGTGTTGATCATTGTATTTTACTGGACAGGCTTGAACATGTTATTGGAATCACTGGTAATGTACTTTCATGGCTGAAGTCATTTCTAACTGGCAGATCTCTGACTGTTTATTTTAAGAACAAGCTTTCTGAGACCTGCACTGTGAAGCATGGGGTCCCTCAGGGATCTGTGCTTGGCCCCTTATTGTTTTCACTTTATCTTTTACCCCTTGGTTTTCTCCTGCACTCATTTAATGTTACTTTTCACTGCTACGCTGATGATTTACAGTTGAGCATGCCCTTCACAGTCGGAAACACTGTCAAATTGCATAAATTGGAGGCCCGTCTGTCAGCTATTAGGGGCTTGTTATCTAACAACTTCCTGCTTCTTAATGTTGATAAGACTGATTTACTTATCATTGGACCTAAGAAGTTCCATGGTTTGTCTCATGCTTTTACCCTGCAAATTGATAATCAGATCATTACATGTAAATAAAAAGTTAGAAACCTTGGTGTGTGGTTTGATCCTGAGCTTTCTTCTGACTTCCACTTAAAGGAAGTAACAAGGATTGCCTTCTACCATCTCAGGAATATCGCCAAAATCCGGCACATCCTTTCGTCTGATAATGCTGAGGTCCTTATTCATGCCTTGGTGACCTCACGCATCGATTATTGCATTTCCCTCCTTTCTGGACTACCCAATAAAAGTTTTAGATGTCTGCAGATGGTCCAGAATGCAGCTGCCCGCCTTTTAACTCACTCCAAGAAGTTTGACCACATCACCCGTATACTGCGATCCCTTCACTGGTTGCCCTGTCAGATTCGGGCTGATTGGTGTTATTACTAACTTATAAGGCTTTAAATGGTCTGGCGCTTCTGTATCTTACCAGCCTCTTACTCTACTATGTTCCATCACGCTCTCTTAGATCTGAAGGTACTGGTCTATTAATAATCCCAAATGCCAGAAGAAAGACCATTGGTGAACGTGCCTTCTCTTTTCGTGCCCCTTTTCTGTGGAACAATCTCCCTCAGGCCATCAAGCAGGCTTGTACTGTTGAGGTTTTTAAAGCTAAGCTAAAGACGCACCTGTTTAAATTATCTTACTTGTCTTAACTTTATCCTTTGTTTTTATCATTGTCTTGCTCCTTCTGTGATTTTATCTCTTGCTTCCTCTGTTTTTATATTTTTTATTTTTGTGTCCTTATTTTTTACTTTGTGACTTGTTATTGCCATTTGTGGTTTTATCTTCTGTCCAGCGCTTTGTTTGAAAGCGCTTTACAAACAAAGATATTATTATTATTATTATTTTTATTATTATTATAAATACCGGTGGAAGAATGGGATGCCATCCCACAGCAGTGTGTCACCAGGCTGGTGAGCTGCATAAGGAGGCGGTTGTGGCTGTGTATGGTTCTTCCACATGCTACCGAGGCTCTTGTTTGTTAAATGAATAAATTGTTAAATTGCCGATTTGTTTTGTTTCTTCAAACTTCACTCATCCAGTCCACCAAATACCAAATGAGCCAATGGCAGAACAGGCTGTTTGACAATGCTAGAGAGGATTTGGCAATTTTTTCATGTGCACAACCTACATACTCAACTCTACTGCTCATCCCACATATGCATGTTCCTTACAAATGTGGCACCATTTAAAAGAGAAATTAACAAGCTTTCCAACGATGAGATTTTGTGCTAAGTATATATCATTCATAATAATATATAATAACAAATGCATCTTTACCCAGTCATTGCACTACATTACTGAAACTATATTTCATAAACTCACTTGGCAGTCGGTGTTTTAGTACAGAGAAGTTTCATAATAAATTGTAAAGTAAGATTCAGCTTTCTCAGAACAACAAATAGTTAATTGTATATTATCTTTCCAGCTCAACCAGCTTCCTCCCCACAAGGACATCCCCTCCACCCTCTCAGCCCACCTCAGTCACCTCCTCCATATTCAGATGAACTTGACCAGCTGCCATACAACCCGTCTTATGTACCACAGCCATGAGCTCAGGACTACTGGCCTGGTTAAAGTCAATTTCAAAGATGTTTTAAAAATATACTGACATGCGTTTTATAATTACTCAGGGAAACCCACTGTTGAAAGTTAAATTACAAATGTTATTTAAAAAAAAGCTTTTTTTAATGTGTGAACTGTTTTGACTATTTGTTTGGAATTTTAATTGTACTTTTCTGCTTAAGGGGGATTTCTTTTATGAGAGCAATCAAATGAAAACACCAAACCAAAAATACACATAACAACCTTAAATCTAGCGCAATACTTAAAAGGTTTCCAATTTAGATCAATAAATGTCCCTAAATGTTACAGATTTTGATAAATTTATTTTTTATGCAAACGTTACTGGAGATGCACTGAATTTATGTGATGAAATCAAAGGAACAATTAATATTAAAGAGCTTCACACCAAAGATTTTGAGAAATCCACATTTTAGTTGAAACTTCTGTGTCAAACGCTGTTATGAAGCTACACATGACTGTTTTTTAGTTTACTCACATATAAATTTGCTGCTAAAAGTTTTAAATAACACTTTGTTGTATGCAGAGATCTAGTAATTAAGTACATTTACTTTGTTACAGTACTTATGTAATTCTTTTAAAAAATTGTAATTTTACCAAATATTTTTTAAAAATTGCTACTTTTGCTTTTATGTGGTTAGATTTAAAACCTAAAAATTATACTTCAAAATTTAACACCTAGTTACTCGTTACAAAATTAAACATGTCCTAACTCATCATGAAAGCAGTCATGTCAAATGAACCTAAATATGAGACAATATACCTTTTTTTATTTCCTCAATTTACTCAGCTTGGCTAAGTGGAACCAGTTTGGTTAAGAAAATTTAACAGTTTATTTCTTACGAAGTGTGTAAAAGTACTTTTACTTTCCCAATTTTTGTGAACATTTTAATGAGTTTTGCTTAAGTACTTTTCTCATCAGTGAAATTTATTTTTACCAAAGTCATTTTCTGTTAAGGTATTTTTACTTTTACTTAGTTATTTTTTTTCAAGGAGCTCATGATCTGAATACTTTTTTTTTTTTTTTCATCTTCATCGTCCACAATTTCCCACCAGAGGTCGCCTCTGAACCACTTTTTTGTGTGGCTAAAAAGTGACTCCTACAAAGTTACTTGTATTTATTCAACAAAACATTAAAATGTACTGATGAATCATATAATCATGTCAAAGGTTTGTTGATAGTAAATAATCAAATTCAAACACAATGGAAGCAGAACTCGTTTTGTTTAATGTATACAAAATATTTTTAATGAAGTTTTAGGAGAAAAAGAAGAATGTTTTATAAATTTGTCAAATAAATCATACTGCTCTAAATTTACATTAGGGTCAATAACAATTGTACTAAATATTATTGCCAATAGAACCTCTGCACTCAGTTTAGCCCCTTCCTGTGGGACTACATGTGGTCTGAGACTGGGTGTGTTTGCATTTAATCCCATATTAACTACTCCCTCTTATAGCACTGTCCATTAATCAATACAGTATTAGTGCTGACTGCAGCTATCTTGGTTATCAAAGTGATGGGAGGGGCTAAAAAGGAAAAATGACCCTGGCTGTGCATGCCTCTGCTGCCATCTAAAACAGGTCCTCTCCTTGAAGTGCAGCTCAGACTGCTAATGAGCCGCACTTCAAGATGCAACTGGCAGATAATCTTTATAGGTATGTCTTTGCAGGGTTTTTTCCTTTTATTATCCTTTTTTTTTTCATTTTCCTTCCTCTAGCCCACTTTCTGTCTGTGCTTTGTTCTGTCTGTAGGCATTCTTACCTGGCCTGCTGCCCAAGCCATTATGATATTTTCAACCTTTTATCCTATAGGTCCTTTCTTCCTTTTTATTTTCTCCTCTTGTCGATGGAGTCCTTCAGGAATTTATGCCTCAAAGCGAAGGTGCTCAGCACACAAATCTTAGGCAGGAGACATGCTGTGATACTGGATAAACCTTCAAACGTGAGCATATTGGCGTGCCGACACAGAAGCTAAGCACAAATGTAGAGTTTTGAAATTGACACAAAGAAGAAGTAAATAAACAGGTGCTGAGACGTGAACACTGATTTAAAAAAATAAAAACCGACAGGGTAGCAGGAGATGGGATGGACAAGATTTAACATCAGAAACTGCTTCATGAAGCCAAATCACACGAGAGGAATTCAGTGTCTGCAAAACCCTGCTGTACTGATGATGATGTCCAGAGACACTAATCTGAAACTACAATTTTTCTTATTGTGAAGGTTTTGCAAAGTAACTCCAACTTTTTACCTTTACTGCTTAACATTTGGGCATGAAAATCCTACAAATAAATGTGGCCATCACCAGGTTGAACCTAATTTAACTACAGCTAAATCTGTTAACTAAACAACACAAACAACATATTTTATCAAGAACTTTTACTGTCGTTTGAAAAGAAAGGAGAAAAAAGACACACTAGACCAGAAAGTGAAAATCAGAAGAAAATTTCAGCTCCAGGTTCCAATGTAAAGGTTCAAACATTAACAAACATACTGACAACCAACAAGGGGAAAGATGGGACTATAAATACTCTGGGACTAATAGAATAGGACCCTGGTGAAAACAATGAAACAATCATCAAGGCAGAAAGAAAACATTACATGAAACAAAATTTGTAACAAAAAGAAAATGAAAATTAACTTAGAAATAAAACTGAAAACTGAATGTAAACCTAAACTGATGAGTTCTCTCAGAAAAAAGAAAACCTTGGGTTTCTTGGGGTTCTCATCTTAAAATGATGGAATAAAAACTAAACTTAGGCTGAGCTCACTGGACAAATAAAACTACTTTGCTTGTAAAAACAGCTAAGTGCAAAAAGCAGCTCACCTGTTTGTGTGACTCTGCAGCTGTTTGCGTGACGTTTACTGGGTCAAACAGGTGAGGCGTCACGCTGACAGCTGCTCACAGACCGACTCCAACCAAACACAGATCAGTTAAACGTGCCACAGCTTCAGCCTCTTTGTCTTTCATTTTTCCCTCCTTTTTTATCTCAGCTAGGCCTTCTGGGCTTCGCCTCCCTTTCTCGACGCCTCGTCTCTCCTCAGAGTCAGCTTCCTGTCCAGACCTCTGCTGCTCTTTTTCACATAGCCAGCATTACCAGACAGTTAATAAACACTACTAATACTCTTTCCTCCCTGTCCTGTCTCTGTGTCCTGCACTGCAGCTCTAACACAGCTCTGAATGTAAGCCCGACTAATAAAAGTTGAAAAGTTAATTAAATGAGATTAAAGGGATGGCATGCCTGGATGTTATCCTACAATCTTTATTCTGTTGGTATTGCTTTGTCGTCGAACATCATTTCTCCCATTTTGTCCCATTTACAGGCAACCTAAAGGTCTGTAACAGGTTTCCAGCTACAAATAAGATGTCACAGCTTTTGATGTGGAAAAGAGAGCCTTTCATTTTTTTTATCTGCTGCCTTTTCAACCTTTGGGACTGTGTTTCCCTTTTATGTCCCTCAATTGCACCAGGCACCTGCAGCAATGAGCAGCAAGAGGAGGCACTTTGGATTGTGTGAACTCGGCAGATAAAACAGTCAACTGTTTTCTTGCCCTCCTTCCTTCTGTTCAGTAGCCTCCAAGTATCCTGACAACCTTGCCTGGTATTTTGGCTCAAGTCCCCTGAGTGTTGATGTCAGCTGAGTGAGAGGAGGGAGGGGATGAGGGTGGAGGGCCTGAAAGAGAGAGAGAGAAAGAGGGAGAGGGGAAGGGGAGGAGTGAGCGGGCTATTCAAGGCACTTGTCCTCTTGTCTCCCTCTGAGCCTAGAGGAGGGGGAGGCGCAGCACATGCACTGAGGGAAACACACTTGCACATACACACAAAGTAGTAGCAGCCGCATTTTCACAGCCCGCTCTTCAGACTGACAGCAGCAAACGGAGCTGAGAGGCACAAAGAGGAAACAAGGAACTCACCTAAAGAGGAGAGGGAAGGAGAGAAGACCCTCACAGGATTTGCTGCATTTTTTCTCTTTTAGCTCTCTGGGGGCCCTGAGAGGAATCTCCCCTGTGCTCTTGTTGAACTGAACTTGCTCTGCTGGAGGACCTGCACTCTGCTATGGCAGCCTTGATGGGACACGGGAACACATTCCCCCTCTCATCTCCCTCCTCTCATCTTTGGACTTTCTTCCTCGGGGCTGTCTTCGCTCTCTGCAGTCAAGTCCTCTGCTTTAACCTGGACACCACTCACACACTCCATAAGTTGGGAGACCGGGGCACCTTCTTTGGTTTCTCTGTGGCACTTCACCAACAGCTCACCTCAGAGTCTCAGAGCTGGTGAGTGGGTCATAAAGCACCGAGTTTGTCCTGCGTGACCCGGGTGTTTGCTTTCTTGTATCTGCACCTGCCTTCCCCTCAGTATTGTGGTATTCAGCTGTGCTCAGTCAGTGTTTCTGTGCTGCATCAGTACCTGGTTTGACAAATCGTCTCTGAGTTCAGCCCCAGTTCTGAGTTAGATGAGAATGAATGAATCAGACTGGATTTAATTTCTCTTTGCTTGTTTAGGAAGGGATTTTATTGAAGCAGATCCAGTCACAGCCCGATGATATGTTATGGAGGTTCTCTTCAGTGTGCTGGGTTGTTTGTGTGTGGATGAGTTTTTATATGTTTGTTTATGTTTGCCCTTTAATCATCTCTTTGCCAACAGCTGTTTTCATGCCTCTTTTGGCGTGGCTGAAAGCAAGCTCAGTTCCTCTCCTCTAGAAATCATGAATAAATTATAACAGATCTGCTTGTAAATCTTTTGAAATATTTGCTGCAGCACTGTAAATTAGAGGCAGATCTACTGAAGCATTATTGTAAAAATGGATGCAAATATGTCTTCTAATTATTTGACTTTACTGTGCAAAACTAAATGAATGATTGTTGAACTCCTGCAAGAGGTGATCTTAAAAGTAGTTTAAAAATTAAAACAGATTTTGCTGATTAGGGTCAAATAATAATACATATTTCCAATGATTGTGTGATCGTTTTAGAACCAGATGATCTGAGTCATTTTTCAAAGTCTGCCATTTTAACACAACTGGACCTGATTGGACCTCTCCTTTAGAGATGTATTAAGTAAAGTAAAGCAAAGTGAAGAAAAACAGCAGGTCGACTTTGTTAAAAATAACTTTAGTTTATAGTAGACTTTGGGTTATTCTTTATAACTAATCTTAGTAGCTCAAATTCATCAAACTGGTCATTTTAACACAATTTTGGGGGTTAAAAACTTGACTACACTGAACTAACAACCCAACCCTGCAGAGTTACAACTCGGTGTTGGCTCAGTTCAAATTTGTTGTTTTAAACCCCACATTTAGACTATTGTGTATTTCTTTGTAAATAAAAATAAAATCAAAAAAGCTTTTTTTTATTGGCTAAATTTAAAGTGCTATTACAGTTAAAAAACAAAGCTTTTAGTATAAAGGAATTCATGATGTGTGGGCTCCTGTTTTAGTGCTCCATATTTAACTGCTGGCTGCTCGGTTTACCCGTGCAGGAGTCGCCCTGACGCCTGGTGAGGCCGAGGGGCAGTGACACCAGGCAGAGTCATGTCACCCCTCTCAAAACCTTCCCAGCAGCAGTCCTCTAATAACTTGTTTTAAAAACTGACTACAATAATAATAAAGTATTGTGTTGCTCGCTGGCCGTGGCCTGCAGTAAACAGGAGGGATGACTCCGGAGAAAACTGAGCATCAGTGGTGTTTGAGCCAGGAGGCGGTCAATAAATGTCTGAATTAAAAAGGCTGATGTGAGGATGCACCAAATGGAGAGGAGCGGCGTGAGTAATGCTTCCTGCACGCTCTGACATCAACTTTATGTTTCGACTTGCAATGATTTCATCTCTGGTCGGATTTGAGTCTGATGACGTTCAAAGCTGCAGTCGAAATTACAGCAGGAAAACTAAAATTTAAAACCCGTTTGGCACTGTTTTAGAGGTTATTATTCACTTTTACACCTTTTCACACAGCAGCATGTACTTCCTCCCTGAATAATACATTTCCATTCAGCTTTATGGCTGTGGTAGCTCAGCGGTCGGTGCTGCAGTCTTGTAATCCTGAGGTTGTGGGATTGAGTCCAAGTTAGGAAGGGCACCCTGAGTGTTCGCTGAGGCGACCTGTGCAGAAAGAAGCAGCAGAAACAACGTTCAGCTTCTTGATCATCCATCTCTCTGTGGCTGCTGGTCTGACTTTGATTGTCTGATAAACTGTCTCAGAACAATCTGCCTGAAACCTTCTGTAATTAAACGCTCGTGACTCATTTCTTCTTTTTGGTATCAGGCTCGTTTGGGTTACTGCTGCCCGTGGCCATTCTGCTTCATGCTCTTTGTGTGTTTTATGTCACCTGATTCGGTTGTGAATATGATATCGCTGCTTTGATGCTCTGCTCTGTGCTTTTTTTTATGATAGGATCACATGACCTGTGATGAAGAAAAGGCTAATAGAGCTCGGGTTAGTCATGATGTTATCATCCCAGGAGTGGAACTGAAAGCATGGCCCCTCCACACAACGTGTCATTTTTATTCTTAGTTTTGCTTCACGTCTTTATTTGGCTGCTTCAGACTCTACAGCTTGTTTTGGTAACAAAGGTCAAGGCAAACATGAAGCCCTGCATCACAGTGATCCTGTATTCAGTGTAAGAGGATCCTGGTCAGGGTCATGTCACAAGGAAGTAAAAGTATGCCACCCTCAGAGAGTCTCCATCGGTCCTCCCAGACCTGTGAAACCTTTAACATTTTTTTTAATCTTGGTTGTTGTGAAGCAGAACCACCAAAGCTTTAACTGATAGGGCTTCGTCTTCTGCTGCTACTGCTGGCTGCTGGTGCCAGACTGAGGATAAGACGAGAAGGTATTTGAGTCTGAGTTATGTGTTTGTCAGCTATTTATAATGACATGAGAAGTGCCTCTGCTTATAGTTCACAGACTGGTGAGGAAAGGGAGCCTCGTAAGCCCCTGATCCGATATTGTTTTAGAAAGCTGTTGAAGCGTAACAGAGAAAAATGCAGATCGGTTTAGGAGCTTGTTTTGTTTTTTTCCACCTAAATCATTTTGTTACCTACTTTAATGAAAAGTATCCCCCTTAAGTCATTCTGTGCCACAAAATTAACTGTTTCATTGTTTTTATTTCCCTTTACTTTGACAGAAGCAGCTCGTTTCTGCTGTGTTCATGTGGGCGACAATTCATCCATTATTGTTTCATTATTAAGATCTGCAACCTCCCTTCACAACATTACATGTCTAGTCTGACCCAGTTGGCTCTTTTTGTGATTATTTTAAAATATATTTTTTAGTGAGCAATGCTTGTCTTTGACTAATGATCAAACTGTAATCAGTGAGGATTTTCTCCAGACCTTTCAGTTTGCAGCATAGCCACATAAAGAACTGTTAATTCGGTAGAATTGTTGCTTTGCTCTCAGAGAGACAGCAGAAACGTCTTCAGCCAGGTTCATGTTTACATGTGGATTTGCTTTGGTGCCTTTGCTCTCAGAAGCACTCTGTCACACTCTCAGGATGGACTCAGGTAGACATCTTGTCTGGAGTTTGGTGTCACAGGCTGACTTGTGAATCTGAAGCACAGGTTTCTGAAGCCGAACAAATCTTCTCATTAAATCTTCATTCAGCAGCTTTAAAAAAAAAAAAAAAAAAAAAACAAGGCCGGTGTGTGTGTGTGTGGCAGAGACTTCTGGTTAATGTCCAGAAATTGCAAGAGAAGTCAAGTGCAAAAGACAAGAAGCAAAGCAATCAGCCATAACTTCTAAATCAGTGCCAAGTAAAGTGAATAACAGCAATTATTTCTAGAATACAATGTTCCACAGAGAAACCTTGAAATCTAGGAGTAATAAGATTTTACTTGAACCATATTACAACCATATTTACATTTTAAAGTCAGCTCTTTTCATATCATTGGAAAACTAGAAGCACTCAGAGAGTGCATACCTCCGCCACCTATTACATCCCGAGTTCATGCGCAAAAGGAGAGGAAAA
>JAUBOC010000138.1:8817643-8832562 GCA_032275365.1 Anablepsoides cearensis | reverse complement strand
TTTGTCCACAGACCGACAGAATGACAGAACGGAGGAACGACAGAACGACAGACAGACAGACAGACAGACAGACATACTCGACCGAAAACATTACCTCCTCCCTTGGCGGAGGTAATAAATCACAGAATTTTTCTTTTCTCAAATAGAGCAGAATGTTAGACAAATTACTGTTGAACCACTTGAAAAGCTCGACAGGTTTTTCTACATCGAAGCAAAGATGCTTCTGAGCTGAACTACTTTTCTTAAACACACTTTCTCACTGAGCTTCAACAGTCTGGAGGCTAGCTCAAAATTGTAGAAAATTGCCAGAAATTACATAATTTTTTGTTGTAGTTTAACTGAATTAAGTGACCAGTGTGTCACGTGTCCATGTTTGAAATGGCCAGTTTTTGAAATTTTTGTGTTCCTGGCTTGTAAAAACGGTGTTTCTTGGCTGTGCACATTATTTTGTTACTCACCTTAACTGCCACACATCTGTGAGTCTCTGCTACTAACGAGAGGAAGCTGAGAACCCTGTGACGGTTGCAAAACATTCTGAAGATGTTTTTTTTTTGTGGGGAGGTGGGGGTCTCCCTTATGAATGCTGTTTACCAACTAGTCGCAGTGAGATACCACCTTAAGGCTGTCACACTCAGAGTTCAATGTGTGTCATGAAGTCAGCTGCTGGGTTTGAACAACTGACTCACAGCTGGAATCAAAAACTGTTTTTTTTCTTTTACAAATTTACTGCAGCCCTGAAACTTTAAGAACAATATTCTCATTGACTGTGAAGGAAAATGTCCACACCTTCAGGCTTTTAAAAGAGATTATTTTTCTAGCTACTTAAAACAGATTTTTTTTCTAAAGAAATGATTTCTTGCTGTCACATGCACTTGTCAATAGGTAAATGTTTCATACAGAAGTAATATTTCATGTCCAGGTTACTATGTGTGTTTAATATATATTTTAGAGCCATTGTGTTTTAATGGGTGTGTTTCAATTCATGGGTTGCAGCTGACGTTGGCCATATTTGTCAGACGCTTAAGTCACTTTGTAGGCACTTACGCATGCAGCTGACAAAACCCCAAAAACGTTGGCTGCATCTGAGTATCCTTCGCGGCCGACTGTATCCAGAACAGAGTTATTATAGTTAACTATAACTAAACTAAACCAAAAACTGAAATTGAAAAAAAAACATTTCAGTTAATTAAAATAAATAAAAACTCTAATAAAATGAAAAAAAAATGATGACTAAGTAAAACTGTATAATCTTTTTACAAAAGTAACTAAAACTAACTGAAATTATAGATAGAATATCCTTAGTTTTAGTGTTTATTTATTTATTTCAAGACGTGGATCTCTGCAAAACAAGCAACAGGTAGCACCGAGTCGGAAACAATATCGTCCTAAAATAATCGCCCAAGTCTTAAGTTGGCAAAATTGAGTTGCACAATTATTTTTTGGCTGCTTTAACTAGTGATCAAATAGCTATTGGTTATTTAACTCCCAGGAACATCACAAGATTGAGGATGCATTGGGAAATATGTTTATTCAAGCTATAATAAAACTAATACTAGAACTAATAAAAACTAAACTAAAATAAATCAAAACTAACTGAATTAAAAGAAAAAAAGTGAAAACGAAATAAAACTAAACTATAATGAAAAATCCAAAACTATTATAACCTTGATCCAGAATTTGTCAACAAATTAAAAATGGTGAAGTTTTTTTTTTATTTTAATAACAAGAGTTTGGAAATTTATTACGTACTGAAGAATGTGAGTCAAAGAGCTGAAGGAACTTTTGTTGCAATGAGATGTTAAATAAAATGCCGTTACAAGTACTGATACTGGAGCTAAACCCAAATTAATAATGCTTTTTATTTATGTACGTGGAACGTTTTTCTATAAAAAACTGAATTTTGTGAAGTTATATCTTAAAAAAAACAACTGAGGTCACATAAAATGTTTCACCATGGTAATGAGGCAGAGCATGGTCACGCAAACATACGTCTTCTGTAGATTAGATCGTCTCAGAGCTCAGGTTATGCAGCCGACAAGAGCAGCCTGCAGCGCACAGCATGCTGCATCCAAACTGCCAAAATAAAATCGGATTGTTGCAGTTTCATGATAAAAATTGTGTCATTGCTGACATTTCGCAATCTTCTTGTTGCAGCCCGCGGGCCGAACTTTTTACCCCCCTCCACACAAGAACTTATTGTGTGATTGGTCAGAAGTTTGTTGGTTTATGCTAAAGAACTTGGATGCTACATTTTGCTTTAACCACTCTATTTAAAAAAACCTAGGCTTACTTGCTTCCAGAAGCCGACTGTTGTATGACCCACATATAGACTGTGGCCAACGTAGGCTGTGATCTATGTCAGTTGCAACCCATAAATCGAGACGCAGCCATGTTTTTTCAATCTTTTTGTTTTAGAACACAGTAGTCGACAAGTGTTAGTTTTAGTTTTCTAATGTTAACTTTTGTGTTCTTGTTTTTTTTTAGAGCATTTCCAAAACTTTGGATTTGTTTGTGTGGTCACGAGTTAAAAACAATATTCTCAAAATATTCGTATTTTCTTTTGAACAAGACACATAAATGCATTTAAAGGGGCCTATCAGACCCGCCTCACCCATTCATAACACGAAGAAAGATTTATGTGTGATGATTTACATGACAATAGTCTGATAAAAGCTACTTTTCATCTCCAATTGAGGAGTTTCAAATGACACCCACTCCCCTTTTCCCTCCATGAAATCAATTTTTGTTCTGCTCCCATTTCTCCCTCTTCATTTCAGTTGGTCCAACAGCGGCCATTTCACCAAATTTCTCATCAGGAATTCATGGAAAAAACCTCGCAAATACAAGGAGTGTTGCAGCTCTTGTACACAAGAGGGATCAGAGAGAGCAAAGGGCAAATAGAGAGGTGGCTTCACAGTCTGACGTGCGCGTTCACACATGCACGATTGATGCCTCTTCAGCCTCCCTTTTGCTCTGTCTGTTTAGCATTCTTTCATTCCTCCAGTGTGCTGCTTGGCCTGGACAAAAGCTCAGTGGGAAGCGAGCGAGGCTGCCTGGCTGAGAGAGAGAGCTTTCACCAATATTACTTTTTTGCGGACCACATGTTCGCAGAGAGCACAGGGACAATCTGCAGAGTCAGGAGGAAACGTGCAACTTAGATCTGATGCTTTAGGAGGTGAAGAGAGAGTTTACGCCAAATTTTACTGGAAGAAAACTGATTCTGCATATGATGGTGAAAAACAGCTGGTAGAAAATAACCCAAGGTTAGGGTGTTTTACCTATCTATTACCTAAAATAACTGACTATCTGCTGAGGTTTGCTTTCTGTGTTTCGTAGTTAAAAGCTTAGCATTATCATGATTTGACTCAAGCGTCTTATGATCTGTATGTGGGGGGAGGGATGGAGATGGAGGGACTGCCGAGATGAATAAATCATCGCAGGCTTCTCGTCTTATTTAATGTGTGTGTCTATAGGTTGTGTGTGTTTGTGCATCGAAGCAGCAGTTGGGTTGAAAGAGATACAGACAGTTTAATCAATCAGCCGATGGCAGCTCTGTGGGAACCGATGCCCAAATGAGTTTTGACACAAGTAAAGCAGACGGGGCACGGAAATGAGATGGGAAGTGGAAGGTTTTTGTTTGTATTTATTACATAGATCTGCTGTTGGTAGCTCTACAGTTTAATACAATCAGTTACATAATGAAAATATATTATTTTTTAAATTGGTTTTCTTTTTATATTTTTTTCTCTAGGCAGAACGTCAAAGTGGCATTTTTTATTGACATTTTGCAAAAACCCAAACAGCTGCTCCTTTCACTAATTGAAGGGTGGGCGATAGAATCAAGACCCAAATGACAAAAAATTGAATAAAGTCAAATAGGGAATGACACAGAAGTGAGGGAAGACAATGAATAACGAGGAGCAGATGAGATGATTAGTGAATGACCAGCAGTAAATTCTCTCAATTCTCTCCTATTTTTTTTTATTTTAAAGTCTGACACAGAGTAGCACTTACAATGTGTGTAGCCAAATTAATTCATAAAAGAAAAACAGGATACTTAAAGCATCATCTAATAATAGAACAATAGATGGATGTTTGGATAATTAGGGAGACAAAAGAATGTGATGATGAGAAATAATGGGCGGATGGTGTTGGATTTGTGTCCCCTTACACTTCAGAGCTGAGGGTCAATCATTACCTTGTCTCTGTCTGAAATTGGACGTTCACTTATTGATCGTTGGGGCAGGTGGTGATCTTAGGGGCTGTTGAAGATGCTTATGCAGAAAGGATAAAGTTACCAATATCCTTGCTGTGAAATTTCTTCCCTGCAGTGTTGCCAAACCTTTTATTTAGTTCAGTAAACGGTCTTTGGGATGTCCAGAAATGAATAATTTAGACAGGAAGTTGAGTCACAAATACGGGCAGAGAAGCTCACCATCCCGTAGGGATTTATGCCCCAGACATGCAGCTGTTTCTGTCTCTCTTTCTGCTCTTGTTTTGTGCGTGAGTTGCCCAACTGTTACTTCTTCTGCCCAGAGTTGGAAAGAGTTGAGGCGTTAAAAACTTGGTGATGCAAAGCTTGGTCACCTCATTCTCAGCTGTTGTTTTTCTCCTACTTATAAGAAAAAACAGACAAAACTGGCGTCAGGTGTGAAATCTGAAATTTCTGAGAGACACCTCAGTTTTATGAGTCAGACATTTTAGGCTGACTCTGTCACAACTGTACCTCACAGCTGTTGCACAGCCTCCTGTTGTTGTGGGTTTGTTTAGGAAATAAATATTTGAGCCGTGTGTGTGTTCTTATTAAAGCTGTTTTTGCACCAATAGGCTCTTGCATGCATGTTTGTGTGATTGTGTGCGAGTGTGTGCTCAGGTCAAAGGTCACAGTCCTACTCCAGGACAACAATGGAGGCCTTAAAGAGCCTTTGGCCTCATGCCGATTGTTTAGAGCTACTGTCTACAGAGAAGCAGGTTCACACTCCTGTGTGATGGACAGATGTTAATGAGTGTGAGCAAACAGTAGCAGGAGCAGGACCTTTTGGAAATTAATTAAACGGTTTGTTTGATTTAACTTTTTTTAAATCTATTGTCTCTCACCTTCAGCTGGAACATTTCAAGAAATGTTTAGTTTAAGTAAAGGTTTATCTTCCTAACACATTTAAATAATAAAAATGAACTATTGATTTGCATTTGGTCACGCTGAACCCCCCATCAAATCCACACTCTTCTTAAATAAGTGTCTAAGTGTAACAAACAAAACAGAGCTCTGATTTCTCATGAGAATTCAAATGTTTGTGTGTCGATTTATATGTTTGTATCTGTTTATATGTGCTAATGGAGCTATTGCTTTGTTGCGTAAACAAATTTTCTATAGCAGTGAAATAACAGAGTTTTTAGCCTCGGTGGTTGCTTGAGTTGTGAAACGGATTTTTGAAAAGAACATGAAGAGAGAGGAGGAATTTGGCTAACCCTTGGAGAAGAATGTGATCTGGTGGTGGGAATTTCTGTAAATAGTTTATCAAGATGCAAGTGTGAGGCGAGCTTATCTTATCTTTTATACACAACTTCTTTTTTGCTATTTTTGTATTTATGGAAAAATTCTGGCCTTTATCTTAGTTATTTGTGTA
Organism: Anablepsoides cearensis; assembly: GCA_032275365.1. Lineage (NCBI taxonomy): Eukaryota > Metazoa > Chordata > Actinopteri > Cyprinodontiformes > Rivulidae > Anablepsoides > Anablepsoides cearensis. Next base: position 8,826,935 of record JAUBOC010000138.1, on the reverse strand, counting down.
ATGCTTCTTCCTACTGGCTGCAGGATTGATATGATTCTTAATCACAGTGAAATGGAAATGTGTGTGTGTGTCTGTGCGTGTGTGTTGAGAGGTTTATAAGACGGTGTGCATGCACTGAGGGTAAAGAAGTGGGGGAGGGGTGGATGGGATTATAAAGAGCAAGTGTTGGGGTCACTGCACATGCTCCTCTCAGTGACCACATCTGTGTGATGAGTGTGTGTGTTGTTTTTATGGTGATCCACTACAAAAACAGGGAAGACCGCTGTGGAGATGGAGCAGGGGTTATAAATCACAAATAACTGAAGCAGTTTTAGAACTGTGTTAAAATATTTGATCACACCATTTTAGTAGCAGATTTAAAAAAAAAATTTTTTGTGAAAAGCAGGTGATGCATATACTATATCCAAACCCCCTGACCATAAACCACAAATCAAACATCATATAAGTAGATTGCACTAATTAACCCATGTCTTCCTTTATACTTTATCTTTAAATAATCTCATTACATGATTAAAAAATGACAGATGGCGTCATTTAGCTGACTGGTTGCGTCGTTTGCTGCTTCATTACGTTTTTTTCCATTTATAATAATGGAAGTGCTTGTGTGTGTGCACATGCAAACGTTTATTTGTTTCGGAGTTCTGTTAGTAAAAGATACCCTAAACCCAATGGATACATATTTTTAATTGTCACAGAGAAATCATTAGACGTAGGCTTACTTTTACAACAAATTAGATTTTGGAATTATCCAAGATGACTCCCACAGCTAATCAACTTCAGTGGGTGATATTTCTTTAATCTGTAATTCCAGTTTAAATCCGATTTGTTTACTCCTTCATTTGATCTTTTTTATATGAATCCAGATACAACAGCCAATTGTTTTCACTATTTAGATATAGATTTTTTTAATAAAACATTTGTGTAGACCTTCAAATTTCTCCAAGTATGCGTCAAAAAATGCAGAATAAATGTATTCCATGCTAATCCAAAATGGCGAGAATAACATCAGCATGTTAAAGCTGCTTATATGCTCTGCTGAATTTAGAAGCATGTCCAGTCTTGTTTTAATCAGTTTTCCAGACACGACGGGACCAACAGACAGAGACCAGGTCCTTGATCTAATCTGTGAGCTCATCCTAGCCGGTGTTGGCTTTGTGGCATCATGATTCACTTTATTAAACACCATTGTCGTCACACTGAACACCCTGATACTGTATCTTCTCCAGGTTCGGTCTGCGCTGAGAACAACATTCCCACCATGTGTCACACCACAAAAACACACAGCATCCCAAATGTGGATTTACAAGGAGGAGATAAGGGTACAATCTGTGTCAACTCAAAGCAATGACACTGGCTTAGATCATACAAAGAGCTAATAAATGAAAGTATTTCTCTGCCGTGATGTTTTATGTGTCAACCTGAGGGGAAGTGCTGAGAAGCAGCAGATTTAGGCTGATTCTTTTATTCTTCCTGTTTGCATTAGTTTGTTGGTGCAAAGCTCCTGAAAATTTAAATAATAAAGTTGAAATAAAATATATTTTTAACATTTTAAGTTTCCAATTTGCTCTCTGTGACCCCACTTGCTTTGATAGAAATTTAATATCAGCTTAATTTAGACATTAAATTATATTGACACAAGAGGGTTTATGTACATTTTTGTCTTTTATTATTTAGATTTTGAGTGCAGTATGAAGTTGATATCCCTCAATATGAAAAAATAACTTTAACCCCGAGGTCTACATGATTAATGCAAGTTTTATGCTGTATCTTTTACTTGATGAAGTGTCGCCTCCAGAATGAGTGATTTCACACCTCTGGGCTTATGCTGTTAAAGAAATAGATGTGTTGGAAGTCATCTTATCTCCTCTCTAAATAATGGTGGTATGTTCCAGCCTGATATCCTGACACCTGCATATACGTGTGGGAACAAAAGAGGTATTATTTTTTACCACAAAACATAAAGCCGAGTTACCTGGAATGTCAAACTGGGATTTTATCAGTTTTTAGATCATTTGTCTCATCCTCTTTCTCCGACAGGCATTTGTGTCAAGCTTAATCCTGTTTACTGATTTTTTCTGCCTAAGTGATGAGCAGCATCATTGCTAGGCTCATGTCTTTGCTGTGGGTTTTTGCTTATTAAGGTGAGGAATCATTCTTGAGGCACCTTGAGCTGCCCTGCACTGTGATTTCTAGAGTTAGAGAAATGTATTTTATTAAATGAACCAGTTACTGTTTTGTTGGTAAAATAACTACTTGAAGTCATGATATATTAAATTTTTAACTGTAATATGGTGGTTTTAAGGGGAGCTGGTGGTAAAAAAAAGCTTTTAGTAAAGGTCCTAGAGCTAATTAGTCATAACTGAACAAAGTATTTTTCCCGCTAACACTGTTGTTCTAATTAGATTTTATTGCAACAGATCCGACTGCTGTTAGGGGATTATGGTTAAACTAAGTTTAGAATTCGCCTCTGTTTTGTTTTCTGTTCTGTGTTTCGTTCCTCTCTCTGCCTCTGTTTCCTGTGCTTCCCGCTGTCATGCCTGTGCCACGGCTGACGGTGTTGGGGGGAATGAAGCTCAACGCTCAGTTTTTAAATAGCATCCTTGCCCGAATCAGCCGTTCCTAATATGGCAGAGGGCAGTGACAGAGGCCTCAAAATATCAGCCACCACCTCACTGAAAATAAAACTTTTCCTTGACTTGATTGTTGTCTTTATTGATGGCTGTGATGCACAATAAAAACAACAAAGACAAAAAGGGAAATAAATACATAAAGCTCATAAGCTTTAGCTGAGATAATTTAAATTTAAAGTCACTTTTATGAGAATTTAAGAGTTTCTCCAGAGCTGCACAGTGGCAGTTTGAATGAATTAAAGCATTAAAGCATACATTTATACATTCAAAATAATAGACCTTAAATATATTGCATTTTGTGTAGGATCCTTGTGGGGGCACCTCAGGCAGCAGGACAGGGTCTGCTAAGGGGAAGTCGACCAGGAGCCCTTTTCAGATGTCCGATCACACCCGAGGAGTACGACTGTGAGAGAGTCGACATCGATGAAGACAGTAAGTTTGTGTCTCAGCTGAAACAAATCTTCTTGTGTTAAAGGATCTACGTTACCAGTTTTGATAGTAAAACCAACAGTTTTAAGTATTTTCTTTGTTAGTTGGGATATCACTTCAGGGAATACCGACTCCTGATTGTTAAAAAAGAAAACAACCAATTGAACTTGACAACTTTGGTTCGGAGAAATCAGTCTTGATCACAAGCTGCATTCCTGTTTTAACATGTCTAACATATTTTTTTTGGTAACGCTTCCTTTTACGATCCCCTAATTACCCTGTAATTACAAAATAATAAGATGTAATTACCTAGTAATTAAAACTTTTTTACATGCAATTATGTGGTAATTTGAGACAATTTTACTATGTAATTACTTGGTAGTAACATATAAAAGTACTATTAATTAAAACAATTTCAGTGGTTAAATTAATTTTAATTACAGTTTAATAGTGTATTAATTTTTTGCCAACTTTATTTTTACTGTCACCTAATTACCATGTTACTATACCATATATACTTAGAAAATTAGTATGTATATAAACTAATTTAGTGGTCACTTCAAACAAATTAATGTTTAATAATCCATCAATTACACAGCATTTAAACTAAACTACTATAGTTCCTTATTACCATGCAATTACCAGGAAAAAACAAGACCAAGTGATTATTTGTGCTTGTGTACCATCTTTCCATTTCTATTAAATCTGGCTACAGGATATGTGTAATTTTATTTAACTTGTAAAGATTTAAAAGCATTTATTGCATGAAAAAATGTCATTTTCTAAATCTGAGCTCAACTTCAGTGGATTTTCAGTTTAGAAACCATCATCATTAATGCTGATATTTCCTTCTGTGTTTTCACTCAGTAAATCTGGACAGAGAGAGTAAAGACAACCAGTGGCTCGGAGTTACAGTCAAAAGTCAGGGGATTGGAGGGAAGGTGGTGGTAAGTACAGAAGGAGTATCCATGAGCCAGTAAACTTCTACAAAATATTTTTATTTTGTATCAATTCACAGCCATTAAATGTCCGACTGCATCCAACTTATTTCTCATTTCTCACAAGACCTGCGCTCACCTGTACGAGCTGAGGCAACGAGTGAAACAACCTTCAGAAACTCGAGACCCCATCGGACGCTGCTACGTCCTGAGTGATGACCTGACGAAGCGAGACGAACTGGATGGAGGAGAATGGAAGTTCTGCGAGGGTCGTCCTCAGGGACACGAGCAGTTTGGTTTCTGTCAGCAGGGCCTGTCTGTTAGTTTCACTCCGGACAATAACTTCATCCTGTTTGGGGCTCCAGGAACATATAATTGGAAAGGTAACGTGTCTGACTGGGAATGGCAAAGCTTTCCCTCTCAAAATCAAAAAGTTGCACATTTATTACTTTTAAACCTCCCTAAGACAAATTAATTCAAGAAAAAATATATTGTCAAAAACTTAGCTTGAAAAAAACTTGAAAATATTTCCAGATAACTGCAACATTATAATCCGTTTGAAAGAGGTTATGAAAATAAAAACAATGTTGCATCTTTTGTAAGCTGTAGGCAAGAAAGGCAATCCAAGTAAAGCATTTAATTGATGCATTACTACAATTAGAATGATGCTTGTATTTTATTGACCAATTCACTAATTGAACACAGACACAAATGTTGGTGCACATTTAATTAAAATAAAGCTTTTAGTGTCACAAGTACCTACTCAAAAATCCACTGTATTCATTTTAATGATAACAGTAATTACACTGCAAAAAATGTCCATCTAACCAAGTCTTATAATCTTTTATCCAGCCAAAACATATTTTTGATCTTGTTTTGAGCCCGATTTACTAAGCAAGAGCAGAATTAGATTTGTATTTTTTGCTATGTAAATATGTGTTTTGCTGTCTGTTGGCTTTTTTTTAAGCATTTCAAATTTTTTAACAAAATATGTATTTGTTAAGACCCATAGAGAAGTTGACAAATTCTAAAAAATATTTTACGAATGAGTAATTTTTTTATTTGATGTTGAGCATCAAATAAAAAATTGGCCTTGCAAAATGGCCTTAAAAGTTCAGAGACTTGTTTGTGACAGAAAGTGCCAGTTATTGCTGTCGCCTCGCTGTGCCTTCACCTGTTTCCTTTCCAGGTGAGATGCAAGTCCAGCTCCTAAACCAGACTCTGCTGGAGCTTGGTTTCTATGATGACGGGCCGTACGAGGTGGCAGATCACAAAGAGCACAATGCCAGGCTCATCCCTGTGCCTAACCACAGTTACCTGGGTAGGACTCGCCCTCCCTGCCTGTGCACAGGAGAGAAAGCGAGGGCTGGGGGGAGGATGACACCACGGCTCAGACTGCATCACAGGAACTGGAGCAACTGGAGGGGAAACTTGTTTTAGTGTCACCCTCATTCCCTGGGGATTATTTCTGGCTGAGCCTTTCAGCGTATGACTCATAAAACCCATAAATATGACTCTGTCTCATTTCTTGTGAGCACTTTCTCACAGGGGGTGGACATGTCAAAATGCCTTAGAGCTAATCAGGGAATTCTTATGATGCCTCATTTTTGAGGAAGCAAGGGAAATATTGTATGTTCTATCCCCACTACAGCAATGTTAGCATCCTTCCATTTTTGTTTGAAGGCAGGAAAATGTGTCAGATTTTGCAGTGGACTGAGTGCAGTCTGAGCCTGAAATGTCATCCGCCCACAAAGAAATCCAGCGTTTCTGCAGGAGAAACTGCTGCCGCTCCACGAAAACAAAGCACCAACCAATCACCACCTGTCTCACCTGCGCTCCCCACTTTCTTCTTCTCCCCTTTTTTATCCTCCCCTCACCATTTCACCACTCCATCACTCCCCTCCCACCCTGCTCTTTCTGTTTCTTCGTCTTTCTTTTTTTTTCTTTTCTTTTTGGGCCATAGGGCTCTTGTTCATGGCTAGCGCCGTGGAAGATGCACTGCTGTACAAAACTCTGGAGCCCTCCAAGAGGCCCACACCGTTTGAGGATGTAGCTCATAATAGCTACTTAGGTTTGTAGTTGTGCAGTGTTATTGTTTGGACCGGACTGGGCTTGTAGTGGACATGGTATCTGTTCTGTCTTTGTCTTGATCAAAATACTACCTCCTATTTCGAGTTTTAGAGTGTCATATATGTACTTTGTAGGACGTTGTCTTTCCTGTCATAAAAAGACAGCCATCTAAATGATTTCTTTTGACATTTTAAATGATTGCTTAATTCAATTGTCATCTTTTATTCATTTAAAAAGATGGTTGTCTTTTTGAGTACAGTCGTTTCAGGGTGTTTGTTCGTCCTTTTAATCCTCAGAAAACTCTGTTGTCTTTAGTGTGTTCAGCCTCTGTCAGGTGTGTGTCTGTTTGTCTGGATGAAGCTTTCCAGGGGATCTTGGTGGTGGTTTTCTTGTTGATTGTTGGGGTTTCTTAACAAAATTGTTTAGAAGAGTTTGACTAACAAACAAGAATGAGACTACATCACTTCCTGCAGCCACCCTGAGCCCCATTTGCTCACATCTGCTCTTACAACTATCCATTGAATAATATCTGAATACAGACGTAAGTCCACACTGAAGGAAGAGGAAAAGCCAAGAACATCTAAAGAAACTTCACTACAATCTTAGATTCACAACTGCTTGACAGTTTTTATCACCTTGAGTTTGCATCCATACAATGGAGAGATATTCTTTTAGCTTTAACCCTTTAGAACCCGGACCCTATGTGTTAAATAAAGGGATGTGAGAAGCATCTTTAACAAACATCCTAATATTTATTGTGTGTGAACGAGATGGCCTCTGCTAAACCGGATCACTTCATTTTTATTGTAGGCTTTTAGTTATTATTCTTCGCTGTGTGGATCCATCATAAATCTCTTCATCCACATTCCTCTAAGCCTGCTTACCGTCACCATATTGAGCTGTCTCCTTGACAACCCTAATTCTCTCATGACCTTTTAGCCCTCGTTTATAACACACATGCTTCCATTGATCCCAATCAGATGTAGTGATTACCCTTAAATGCTTATTAAAAGGGCAGAACCTGTTGAATATCTTGCCTAGATTTTAAACTACTTGTCATAATTTGATTTGTAATGAAATAGGTCATTCTAAAGGTTAGGTTAGTAAAAGTAAAACCAAATTAAATGTTCATCAAATTTCCAGAAGGATGGATTGTGAAGTAAAAAACAAACAAAAAGATTGTTTCTATATATTATTACTACAGGTTTATTTTTATAACCAGTACAGTTTTACAGTGTTGAGCTCTTCAGAGGCCACCTTGTGAGTGAAAAAGTAGCACCATGTCTCCATTTGTTAGTTTTACAGGAGCTGCAATGTGACATTCCACACCTGCCACCCTGGACCTGCTCTGTTCCTGTGTCCATTTTATCTCCTGCATGTTTACTCAGCACTAACACACATCCCCAGTGTCCTCCTCCCTTTTCTCTCTCTTTGCATGCTTTTAACAGGAAAACAACACGCATGTGCTCGCTTGTGTTCATGAAGAACATTGGATGCGGTTTGCAAACATTAACCCAGCTTCATTAGAAAGTAATCTGAAGTAAACACGGCTCCACTCCTCACTTCTTTGCCTCAGCTGGTTTACATGCAAACAAATTCCTACATACCTTCACACACACATACATTTACAGAGAATTACGTTCACACACACACACGCACACACACACACACACACTGCAGAGGAGATGCGCCAGGCAGTAAATCTGTTTAATGTGCTTCCACTTTATTTACATACTGACCTCAGCTGAGGCAGCTGATGCAGAGCCACAGCTTCATGAATCTGAAAAGACGAAGGCCAATGCATCTCCTCATGTTGGCTTTTACCAGCAAACACAGATCTTTCACAGTCACAACATTTTCACCCATCATGAGTTTGTCACAAAATCAATAGTCACTTAAGGCACACATTTCATTAGAGAGAAGATGAACAGAACATTGCACACAGTGAGGAGCGGAGCCACGAAACCTCACGTTCTGTACCAACTCCCTCTTCCTCCTCTTCAACCAGGGTTTTCAGTCGACTCAGCTATGGGGATAATGAGCCTCGGGGAGCTGACCTTTGTGGCCGGCGCACCTCGAGCCAATCACACAGGAGCCGTGGTGCTGCTGAGGAAGGACAACGTGCACCGACTGGTGCCGCAGCACATCTTCTGGGGGGAGGAGCTGGCGTCCTCATTTGGGTATTCAGTGGCCACTGGAGATCTCAACAAGGACGGGTGAGAAAAGAAACTAAAGAGATCTTTCTAAAGCAAAATGAAGGGCCTTTCCCTCTGTCCAGCATCCATCCCTTCACTAGATTTCATAAAGTTCAACATTTGCATAGTTGTCACTGTTAACGAATGCAAACACAATGAAACATGGACAGCTACAGGGCCCGTGTCCCTGTGGATGAAATCTGGTGCCTGAAAGGGCGGCTTGACCATTTTATAGGAAATAAGTCATAAAATGTGGCCTTTTAAAAAAATTCTTACTGCTACAATAATTCTATATCTTGTTAAAAAGAAGAAAACAAGGGAGAAATTTAGAAGAAAATGTATTTTGTAGGGGTCAGAAAATAGAAAAATAGAACCAAACCTGCATATTTTTATAGTTTCAATTTTTTTCCTTGTTGTATTCCTAGTTGGACAGATTTGATTGTCGGAGCTCCCAACTTCTTTGACCGCAAAGCAGAGATTGGCGGGGCTGTTTATGTGTATCTAAACCCCTTTGGTCACTGGGAAAATCAGGCTCGACCAATCCGCCTGAACGGGACTTACGACTCCATGTTTGGGATGACAGTCAGCAACGTTGGAGACCTCGATCAGGACGGATACGGAGGTGTGAGCAACTTCACCAGAGAGTTCAGAGATTAATACCAAATTTTAAAAGAGTACAATGGTGAAAGTTATAAATACGTTTTTGTTTTCCTGTAGATATCGCTGTGGGAGCTCCGTTTGATGAAGATGGGAAAGTTTTCATCTACAGAGGCTCTGATGCTGGAATTGAGACTAAACCTGCACAGGTAAATTTGGCCAAAGAGGTTACAGAACTAAAGTGTTACTCTGAGTAAATGTAATCGTGATTCTTTTAGGTTCTGGACGGCCGGGACTTTGACGTGAGACGTTTCGGATATTCCATCTCAGGGGGTTTGGATATTGATGAAAACCACTACCCGGATGTAGCAGTAGGCTCGCTTAATGATTCAGTAGTTCTCTTCAGGTGAGAAAAAAAAAATATATATATATA
>JAUBOC010000138.1:8799796-8812979 GCA_032275365.1 Anablepsoides cearensis | reverse complement strand
TAAATAATAAGTAATATTAAGTAAAATATTATTGCATTAGACAGTAATTTAAGCCATTTAAAACCAAATGAACAAGGCTAAAACCTATTCACTTGTGGATTTTACCTGTGCAAAGATTTATGCTGCAAAAAATAACTGGATCAGAGTTACACAGGTTTTAGTAAAGAAATAGTTTTGTGTTTTGTCATTCTGCACAGGATGGACCATGTTGGTACCAATAATACATGTTAGGAATTCTTAAGTTTTTATGCCCAAAAGTTATTTAATTTTTCTTACCTACACGAAAAGACTTGGGGCTCAAGAGGTTTATGAAACTGATACATTTGAGCATCAGTAGCCTTCTAGGGCTTTTGCTGGTGAAATTTACAGTTCTGGTTGGCAGGTAAATCTATTTTAAAATTCAAGAGGGTAAAGGAAACCTCTAATACAGCGACCTAGGACAAAAACTGAAGCTTAGAAACCCATCAGTGTGCAAATCTAAATTAACCAGAAAATAGGGTGGCAACTGGGTTGACAAGACAAGTTTTCCCAGAGGCAGCTGCCTCTCTGTGCCACCCTCTAGTATCTCCACTGCCTAAGTACACAACTAATAGAAGTAGAGACTAAAAGCTGCACATAAAGAAGGAGGAATGGTTAGATGTTACAGGCAGCAGCCATCTAAGTCATATAAAATACATTGACCAGTCAGTGAACTAAGAATCACCCGTTGTGATTTTTGCTACTCACAAGATCTTTGCTTTGACCTTTAGCATTAACTTTAGTTGTCCCTGTTCTTGTGTTAGTAAAATATCTGGAAATCCTAATGCCTTTGAGTGAAGAATATAAGGCAAACACATGAAATAGAAGATTTAAACATGAAGGGTCACATTTTCAATAATTGCTGTAATGTTTAGTCTGTTTTATTGCGCCGTTCTCTTTTAGGATTTCCCAGCAGTGAGTGCTCTGGAGCTGCTGGTCAGAGCCAACATCACTGTTAAATCAAGCATCAAACACCTGGTCCTCAGGGATGCAACGGCACAGGTACTTAGTTCTCCTCCTGTAAAAATAAATTACAAAAACAAAAAAAACCTATAAAGATTTTTTCAGCTCTTGCAGTGATAAATATTAACTTGTGGTATAATCCTTGCTTCATCAACAGATTCCAGTGATGATCTATCCAGAGTTAGGTCTTGCTGATCAGTACTGGATCCCCTGGTGGATCATCCTAATAGCCATTTTGGCAGGCATCCTGCTGCTGACTCTCCTTGTATGCATACTGTGGAAGGTAATTTATACCTTGTTATCTCATTCATTTTGAGATGTGTGGCCTCTGCTCACAGCTACAAATCTGCCGTCTTTTTTTAATAAATCATTCAAATGATTAAGTAAACTGACGATACATCAAAATCTATAGTTAAAAAACTGATAATTTTTGCCTCACTTTTCATCCAAACATGTCTGCTCTGCACTCCTATAATTTGTTTCCAGTGAATTCTCATCTTTTCATTTCCTCCTTTATACTTATATATATATTTTTTTCTCATTTCTGTTTGCTTTGTCTCTTCCCTTGGGTGTGTCTATCCTTAAACTGTCTTTCTGTCACATCTCTCCACTTCCCCCTGTGGCCGTCTGACGCCTCAGTGTGGGTTCTTCAAGCGCAGCGAGCGGCGCCCGCACTATGAGACGGAGTTCTACCGCGCCCACTTGGGGGTCCAACCCTCGGAGGTGGAGAAGCAGGCATCAGAACTATAATATCAAAACTTTTCTTACATGTGGCCTGCTCTCCCCTCCTCCTCTCCCTCCAAGCGGTAAAATGCTTCGGCCCTGATTGTTTTGCTCCCCAGCCCACGTTAAGGCCGGTGGTGGTGTTCATTCCAGCCTCGAATCTAAGTTTGAGCTCAAATGTCACTGCAGTGATATCCTGTAACTGAGAACAATATTTACAAAATAGCTCTGTAACAGAGTAAAACCAGTTACAGCAGAGGACTTAGATTTGAAGGTTTCTATGCTGAGAGGATCTAATGTAGCATCCTGCCCCCTCAGCACTTTTCATGCTGTCTGTTGCACAAGCTGCAAAGTGGAACAGGTGATTAAATTTAACGCACCTCTGAGACGACATTAAAATTAGTCACAGAGCTAAATCGAGGTGTGTGCGTACAGTAGGTAATGGAAAATGTGATGCCTCTCATCTCTGTTCTGATTACTCAAGGCTACGACACATTTATTCAATATTTATGCAGAAGTGACACAGATCAAACTGTTTATATTATAGTTATTACCTATTCATTACATGCTACAATATTAAATTACACTTAACTAATCCCTAATACAAAGCTCAAGGTTTCAAGAAGTTCTTCACCCTTTTATTAGATCCTTAAAATAAACATTATGTTTGTAGTCGTAAGGTACATCTTTTTTGTTAACGATCGCCCTTTTTAATTAGTTCCTGTTGAACACCACCCAGCCGTCTCCGCCTCAGGGTTTGACATGCCTGCTGTGCCGTGTGTGGTGCCTCTTACTCTTTAACTATCTGCACCTGTTCATTCTGGCATCACTTCATGCAGATTTTATTATTTTATCTTATTTCGAAGTACACGCCATACATCTTTTTAATCATGTTTGATTTACATCCCATGATAAAAAGCAGGTGCCAGAATGAAGTTCAAATCACTGGGTGTTTTGGTTTACCTTATAAGTGTATTTTTATGCTTAATGTTGTTTTAACGTGTCAATCGCTGATGCTTAATGCTGAATTAGAAACATGGAGCATGTGCTTTTTGTGGTGTGTGCTAAGAAATAATGACCTAAAGATAAAAATAAAATATTTTCTCCACTTAAAAGTCATAAAATCATTTTTTTTTTAAGCAAAATGCTTAGCAATGCCATCAAGTAATTTATTCCTTTTCTCTTTCTTTTTGACTTCTCCTTTGCCTCTCTCCATTTGCCGTCACTGGACAGTGTGGCTTCTTCCGACGCGGCCACTACAAAGACAAACTTCCTCAGTACCACGCGGTGAAGATTCCTCGTGAGCATCGGCCGCAATTCCAGACCGAGAAGTCGGGAAGTGTCCATAAAAAGGAATGGGCCACGCACTGGAGTGACGGGACCTTGTAACCTCTGAAGCTCTGTTTGGCTTGAGCAATTCAAATGTGTGGCACTCACTGTAACTAACTGACTTAAAAAGAAAGAAATGAAAAAATAAAAAATAAAAAAGATAAATAAGTGCACAAAGACTGGGATCGTGACAACTTGTGCACACTTTACTGTCAGGACATGAATTTTGGTGGCCTGTGAACAGACCTGTGTCCTTCATCTTGCAGCTCATCAACAACTGGCCTCAGTCTGTTTCCACTGCGTTTCACAGTCTGACAGCAAACACTGAAGGCCGACACGGACGTTACAACAAGTCTAGCTGCTCAACATGTTTCACCGTCAACAATAGGAAGCTCTGACACTTCGCTGCCTGTCAGCAGTTTTGACTGGCAGATTAAAGGAGGACGGAACGTCAAACACACGCATGAATGCACAAACATACAGGACTGATTTACATAAAGACATTCTGATTTATATGGCTGACGTGTCAGAAATGACTGCTTTTTCTCTTGACTTCTGGTAGACTAAAATTAGTCTGGGCAAAACAACAACAAAAGACATTTAGCAAAAGAATGTTAGAACATTTTTATTTTTTTTTCTGTTACTTTGGAAGTTGTCACATTTAAATGTTTTGCCATATTCACAATTTTTGCAATCCCATTGTTTTTTTGTAATCTCAGTCACATCCACTGTACATCTCGTGTCTACTGCCTGAGTGATCTTGAATAAAAACCTGAAACATGACCACAGCACTGATGTTGCATGAAAACCAAATGTGTCAAAGAAGCAAAGCAATAGTTACATTGCCCAATGTCTGTTTGAGAATATAACTTTCTATATTGATTTCCTATACAATGTGGGGAAAAAGAGATTAAAGAAAATGCTATAAAATTAGACATTTTTAAAAGTATGAGGTTTTCGAATAGTATCTTTTTTGCTAAAATTGTCTGTGAAGTATTATCAGGAGATAAGAGGAATTGTAAAACTTGTCACACTGTTTGTTTTAGCACCTCACACCAGTTAGGTGAGCCGTTGCATTAATTCTGACATGTATAGTATTGAACATGTGCCTTATTGTAAAAGTGGCAGATGGTAAGAAACACGAGGCTACTGCTAATCAGGTGCTGCTGCCCCGAAGCATCTGTTGGACACAGGTGGACGAGTAAAACATCCTCAAACGCTGAAGCAGCACAAAGAGAAAGGGAAAACATTGTAAAAGGGTTGAAAAAGACAAGATTTTTTAGTTTTTATTTAAGTTGATGACGTGGCTGTAAAGCATGGCAAGGCAGTTTGGTTTTTAGGTATTGCTGGACAATCATCTGTTGTTAGTTGCATGAAGGCCCTCTTGCTGTTCTGTAACATCCCCACATGACATTTTCTGTCATTTATTTTATTTATTTTTGTTTGTTTGTTTGTTTGGCTGGACTGTTGTCGACATTGTAAATAAAAGTTGAAGGAGTTGGACAAATTTGACTTGGATTGGCGTCAGAGCTGCAGTTCACAAACACAACATGAGAGGGGGGCAACACTGAAAACTACTAGAAAGTGACGCTGTCGTCTCGTCTTTGCACTTTTTTTGGTCAAACAATAAGCAGGGCTCAAAAATACGTGTGTACACAGAAAATGAATAGAAAAGACATTGAATGTAAGTGTTATATTATAAAAATATATATAACAAATTATAAACCAGCAAGAAAAATGAACTGAAAGACCAAAATGATGACATGAGAAAACATGTACGATAAATATATTTGTCTTAAAATAAATCTGATTAATAATCTGACCCGGCCATGGAAAGATACAGATTGTGACATTTATGATTACTTAAAATAAAGAGAGATTGTATCCTTGAACAATATGTTATTACTTTTTTGTGGTTAAAAAATAATCATTTGAAGATGAAAAAAAACTAAATAAAGTTCAAATATAAAACTTCACAAAAACAGAGTTTAAATGCTCTGCTTTACACGCACCTGATCACAATTACATTTTCTGAACTGCCTGACAGCAAAACAAGTGGAGTAAATCCAGAAGGTTCTGATTCAATTACAGTAAATGAAAAACTTATTCCCCTCTGAATCCTTCAGATGTCATCCTGGTTGCCATGGCGGTTAAATGGCGCCGGTGAAACTGCAAATGTGTTTAAGCGGATTGTCACCCATTAGGTTCTCTGACGAGCCAAATCTGTTGACGTCTTGTCCAATTTTGAGACAGTGAGTAATTACTACACACGCACACACGTAAACAGGCAAAGCGAGCACAGCTGGCTTCAGTAGAGCCAGAGTAACACTCACTAATAGAAATAAAGTGTCTTTATTTGGAATAAACACATTTATGGATTCTGACCTTTGCCAGAAGAAGCCTTTGTGTTGAATGTGTTTATGAACCGTTTTACAAACATAATTACCCCATTCATAGTGTCTGCCACGACACAAAATTGCCTCTTTGTTTGTTTGTTTTTTTCAAAAATGCAATTTGACAGAAGCTTAGAGTCATGTCCAACATTGACTCCAAGTGCTGTACACCCGTAATTATTGTCTGTTGTTTAGCAAAATATTTTTTAAATCACTACACCCATGGAAGATAATCCTTGACTGTAAATCTAGTTCATTTGACCAAAGCTAATTGTCATTAGCTACCACAATTTATTTATTTATCTTTTACTAAATTAGTGTCACAGATACTGAGATATATTTTGTGTGACCTTTATTTCCCAACGTTTTCATAACTTATATCGTTATTATTGTGCTGAATTGTGTTTTACCATTTTGCCTGCATTTTTAACAATGGTTTTGGACAATCAAAGTAAACATCCCAAACAACGATTGAATAATAATACATTTGACTCACTAATGCAATCACACATACAGTATTGTGTTATTGTGTTTAGTCCATTATTTTGCTGCTCAAATTGGTTAAAATCATCCCACATAATCTCTTCTATTGACGCATTTTTGTGGCTCAAATGTTTTTCTTTCTGTACATTCAGTGTGGACTGCAGGACAACGGGGACCAGTGAATCATGTTCCATTTGCAGGGATTTATCTGTTCAATAACTGTGAGAGTTGTGTTGTTCCACCCTGAGGACTTTATTATAAAAGAGTAATCACTAATACTTTACTAAATGGACCTCCTTCAGGTCCCCTGTTGCCTTTTGTACAGTAGCACATTTCCTCAACTCTTTTGGGGTTTTGCAGCCGGTGACCTTGAGGTGTATATAAGATCTGAAGAGCCGTGTCCCACCGATGACTTTAGCCCAGACACCGCAAAGAGAGAAAACCAAACCACGATCTTCTGTTTTAGGAGCCTCACCTGCAAACTGCTTCATCTTTAGCAAACAGCATCGGTCTCCAGCTTCAGATCATGGACACGGCTGCAGCGGTGACTCTTCTGGCTCTGATCATGACGATGGCTGGAGTCAGCCAGGCTCTCCGAGTCCAAGGCAGTTTGGATAAAAATGACTTCCAGCCGGGCAGCTCTGAGGAGAAGATGGCTGATCGCCTGCTGGGGCTGGTGAGACAACAAATCACTCAAACATCTGAATTGCAAATTCTCCATTCCATCTATCCATTTGGTGCACTTTGAGTCTCTGACTTGCTCAATCTGCATTGAAATATGCTAATATATGCTACTGTTGGCTTAATAATGCATCTATAAAAACTTATTCCTGTCAACTTCAAAACAACTTTGACATCCATAAATGACAATCAAATGTTGAGCTGTTTCTTCGGCACGTCATATTTTAATTTAAATATAAACTGCTGCATTAAACAGAAGTCAAGCTAACATGTTCAGAGGCTGTCACTTTCATGTGATGCAGAATTTAAATGGAAATTGAGCTTTTTATTATTTAAATTTCAGGAAACACCCTTTTTCATGCAGCACTACGAAATATGGGGTCATAAACACAGACGTTCTTATTCAGATCACAGTTTAAAAAATGATATCTAATTTTATGTAGCAAACAAAAAAAGACAATTCTGGTTTTGCTTTGCATAAAAATCAGACAGAAAAGAGTTAAATTCTTCACCTTTGTGCGCCGACATCTACATTTCAAGGTCTCTTGCAACGTCAGGACAGAGTTGTAGGAGTTGGAGCCCAGGGGAAGAAAAAACTGATGGGTTTCTAAGCTTTCAATTAATTACAGAAAACAAGCTTTGCACTTTTGTGTGTTTGTGTGTTTGCTTTAGGAGGGTGAAAGCAGAGACATCGCTGATCATCTGCTGGCCTCGGTGTTAAGATCTCTGCTGCTTGGATCCCAGAGAGAAAGCAGGGAATCTGTTCTCCATCAGCCCCAGAGGTTGGTATATTTACTGTGTAATGCTTTCACCTCAGCCTATTTTTATTGCCTAAGTAACTAGTTAGAAAACTAAAAAGAACCATCCCCCTTTTATTGTCATTATACACATAATTCATTGTCACATTCAGTCAAAGCTATTAAGAGAGCTGACGAGCCACATGCAGCTTCAGAGCAGCAGAGGTTCCAGAGACCCCCCGCCTTCAAGGCTCCTGCAATTTGGAGTTTGACATAAAAAGAAAACCCATTAAACTATTTGTAGCTACTCCCATATTTGCATTTTAAAACGGCACAAAGTGGAATGCGTGCGTGCCCTTATTACTCATATCACAGAGATGCCCATTTGTATAAGTGGTTGAAAAGGTAAATGCTCTTATTACGGTAAAAACGGGAACATGTTTTTACCTACGTTAGTGCAGCTGTGGAGGTTTAAACCTTAGACTGCAGGGTAACTTTTCCTCCTAACTGTAATGCTAGAGCTCGGTTACATGAAATAAAATTAAGGCTTATTTAATACAATTAAACACACATTAGTTTTGTTTATTTGTCAGCTTGTGCCTGTTGTCATGAAAAGAAACACCTTTATTTGAGTAACTTTACATTTAGCTTTCAACTGGAATCTTTTTTGTGAACATTTATTCAAAGCTCAAAAGCTTTATTGCTTATTCACTACTAAGAAATGTACTATATATAATGTAGAAATATGTTATATATGTGGTATATATATTTAAAATTAGATTGTTGGAAAACAAACATGAATATACCAAAACTCTTCAGAATAAAAAAACATTTATGACCTTGAATTGCATTATTTCCTCCTGTTGTGTTTCTCTTCTTGTGCAGGTTTGGCAGAAGCTCCAGAGGGCAGGTCGTGTTGGAGGATCAGATACAGACTCGGGACTGGGAGGCGGCCCCCAGTCAGATCTGGAGTATGGCCGTGCCCCAGAGGTTTGGCAAGAAATGATCTGGCAGGCCAACCCCCTCATTACTCTTGGTAGAAGGCCAAGCCACAGGCGGATGTGAACGGACTGAATTTAAATGAAATATTCTGTATTTGCATTTCTCCACTCTGTTGAATAAAACTAGTTAGGCCTCATTTTGACACTTGGATTTCATTTAAGAATGACATTCACTTTTTTTATTAACATTTTTTTCCTGTAATTTCTAACCCTGTAAAGCCTGTTAACTGGTGCCTTCGAGGTGCTCTAAGCTAACCTTGTTTGTACCGACTGGAATGTGATCAAAGAACAAAAGTGTTTGTTGCTAATTGATTGCCTGGTTCTGTTTTTCTTCTGATCTCTGGTCAAATAAAATAGCTTAAAGCTGGAAAGAGCTCTCTCTCTCTCTGTGTTTAATATGATTACTGTGCACGGATTAGACTGAAAATTTAAACTTTATATATAATATATATTTAGTTTCAAGTAAAATAAGCTTGTCTTCATGTTTAAACAGCCCTGACCAGAATATATTTAAATTAATGACATGTCAAGCAATCTAATTGGCTCTCAGCCATTTAACCTTTTCTGTCATTCTTTTTGAATGTTTTAATGTTTGAAAACTTTTGCATTAGAGTCTTGTTTATTACCATTATTGAAATTAAATGCTATAATTGTATTTTTTTGTAGATTTATTTTATTTTATTTTTTTGTTTGCACATTCACCCCTGGCTGAACTGTTTTTTTCCCCTATAATCTAAAAAATGTCATGTTGAGTTTGTGATGTTTCTTTTTCTTGCATGTGTCTGTGTTGGATTTATGATGGACATCAAAGATCTAATCAAGATGTACTCCATTTTTCCCCCTGAATAACTGGGTTGGTGTCCAGCCAACCTGCAAGTTTTATTCTTTAGTGTTGTATTATCTCATAACATTTATTGATTTTGTTTTTAAATCTCCTTGCTAACCAAAATGGTAATATAAATGAACACTAAAGGGACAAACTAACCCATTGTGTTCATAAACCCATCAATATTTAGCTCCACAGTGTAAATCAAAATAGTAACACAATGAAAGCTGATTCCCCAAATCCCTTCCAGATTATTGGTGAGCAACATTTGGTGACACATTTGAACTCTCCTAGTGGAATACGATATGAAACGCTGGATCATCTACCAGACCACACCCATTTTTAATTTCATTTGAAGGATAAATTAACGATAATATCCTTGAAAGTGACTTGAACAAGCCCTGAGTGTGCTCACATTTTGCTGTGCTTAGCGATACAAATATAGATCCGGTTCAACAGGATAAGTGTGAAAATAGTTTAATCCGTCATCTCTTTAAATGTAAACTGATGCTCAGTCTTTGTCCACAGCCACTCAGAGGCTGTTGTCTGGGCTGGATTTACAGGCACCTGGGGGAAACAGCATGCAATAAGCTTGAGCACTAATTAAAACACAGCAACATGCAATTACTCCACAACTTAATGGCTTCCACAGCCAATTACTGGCAAGGAAAGCATGTCAGTCCCTCTTAGCAAGAGTCTTTTATTATTGCATTTCTTTTTTTGAACCCAGAAAGAAAAAAAAAGAAAAACAAATAAATAAACAAACTAATGCAAATTTAATTCAGGTGACATCTTAATTTTATTATTTTATAATGTTTAATTTATGGTTTAATCAAGCTGCAGTATAGCAACTTTTGTTTCTTATGCAGAGCATGTTTATGGATTGCACATCAATGACAGCACTTTTCAGCAACAGATTTTCAGAATAATTTTCAGCACAATTTAGCATTTTAAAAGCATGAATCACATTGCCTACAAAACACAAGCAGAATAATCTGTAGGTAGATTGGAAATAATTACAAATGTATGCATAATGTTTTAATAGTAGCAACACAATGTTTTGTTAAAATGTAAAAGGCTGGTTTACGTGGGTTAATGCTGTGTGGCAGGCTTTACAAAAGAGACTGCAGAGGCACCGGTTAATTAGTTTTTATTTCTGTTATTCCAGTGTAATAGCTTAGACCATCTGTATGGTTTCAGACTAGCAAACTACAACTGTTTTATTATTAATGTTGACAAATGCAGGATCCAGTTTTCTCTCCCTCCCTTGTGGAGCAAACCAAAGCTGCAACAGTGTTCAGGAAGAAAAATAGTAGAAAAGAAATCAGTTTAGACAGCGCAGCAGGAAATCAGAGACTGTTTCGTACATTAAAAAATAAAAGTAAAGTCTCTGCAGAGAAACCCACCGCCACAAACTGATAACAGAGTACATCATAGAATAGAGCTGAGTTTTGTAGTCGTGTGTTTTTCTAGCGATATTCTGCTTTAATGGAGAACATTTTTAACAGAAATAACAGGTAATATCAAAGCTCTGGTCAGGTTTGTATAAAATATGTTGCTTCAGGTCACAGATATTTGTTTCAATCTGACAATCTGTGACAATAAAACACAACAGCTGTGAATGGGATGAAGCATAGAGACACTTTTAGGAACAGCGGGGTGCTGTTTCTTATGTTTTGTAGCAGCTGATCAGCACATCTGGGTTAAAGAAGGACTCATCTGAATTTCATGAGTCTGCAGGGGGGCCAGACTCGTGTGCAGCGCAGAGGCAGACAGAGAGATACAAATTTTATTTCACTCACGCCTTCAATGCAAGTTTGAACCCTAAAAACCTGGACTGCTTTTGATCTGTTCGAATCTATTTGAGGCTTGTTGGCCTTTTCTTGACCCTCCGAACTCCCTCTTTCCCTCATGGTCATCATGTTGGAGGGCAGCCATCTTGAGCTGGAAAGAAGGAGGGAGGTCTCAGTCTTCAGTAACTATATGGCCATGACACAGCACAATTTGTCACACCTAACAGGCTTTAATGGCTGCTGGGGAAGGGAATAATCAAGGGGAATGACAAGGGTAAACTGTGGTCCGCTGCGCAGGATGGAGTTTAGGTTGTTTCATTACTCTACAGAAAATGGTACTAAAATAACTGAAATAAGTATAAGTCATTGTGGGAGAGGTGGTTCCTGCAACCTTCCAGCTGTTGGAGGTGAAAGCTTTAATCGCTGTTTTCACATTTCAACCTTCTAGTAATAGCTAAAATTGAAACCTTGTTTATATTCAGCTGCGGACAACTGCAGGCACTATGAACTTATTGCTGTTCTCTTAACACTGAAAATTTCTGAATAACATTAAAAAAAACACACTGATGTGTCTTCAAGCTGACACCTGAAGCTCATAAAGAAAAACCCACCACAGAGTTTAATATCTTGGATGAGAATTAAAAAAATACCCAGCAACACTTTCTCTCAACACTTTAAAAATGCATTATTTAGAAGCACTTTCCTTTGTTTTTACCATAAGTGAAAACTTTCAGGGTATATTTTATTTTAAAAATTGGTTGCAAAGCATTTTTTCCCCCATCAAGCTCAAACAGTGGTAAACACGTTGCTCCTATTAGGCGTTAACAGACAGTACAAAGTTTTTCATTGGTGTTTTTGTGGTCAAGGTTGTTTTGGAGAACAAGCAGCTGCCGTCCTTTCTCTCACACACAAAAGCCACATGGACTTTTATTATCAGTCCCCCAATTTCAGGGCAACGTTATAATTCAAGAAACACTACAATTATGGTGGCAGCTTTTCATTATCATCCCCAATTTTCCCAAATTTGGCTGTGATTCAAGAAAAGGAAAATCTGGCTAATTGTTGTGCAGCTCAAACAGAGAAACACCAGCTCAAATAAAAGAGAAACATTTCTGTTGTTTGTATGTTTAAGACATTTTATGAACAGTAGAAGATAGACATTTGTTATTGGATCATTATTTTGCCATGAGCATGTGTTGAAGATGATGCTCAGCTACTACCATCCAAATATTTAGCTCAATATCTGTAAAACTGGCTTAGTTATACACCTTTTTGTGATAAAATACCTTAGCCATGTAGGATTGACTTCAAGTTTAGTTAGATTTTCCTTCTCCTTGCAACCGGTTTAAAGCTGCATATCGCCACCTACTGTATAGGGGTGTAGTGTGTAATTTTAAAGCAAAAAAGACGCAAACTATGCAAACACTACCAAAAAAAGTAATTAAAGCCTTAGAGAAATGTAGTGAAGTAAATGATTTTATTGTTAAAATTGTAGTAGAGAAAAAAAAATCAACAGAAATGCTACTTAAGTACGGAGGACCAAATCTGACAAATAAAAGCAAAAAAATATATATAAATAGACCAATAAATAAATACATTTAAAATACACCGACTAAATAAAAAAAAACTTTATCTCATGTTTTATAATTTAACTGACTTTCATATTTATTTTTTGTTATGTTTTAGGTTAGTTCAAATAAAATATATTTTTTTACCACATTTTTTCTTTTACTGTTTTTAAAAATACATGTTTTTTTTGTTTTGTTTTTCCTTATCCTTTTACATGCATCTGTGTCACTTAAATGATTATGATTCCGTCTCCTGTATTTACATTTCCTTACCCATTTCTGCCTCATTATGCAAACAATACGGGAGGTCCTTCTTGGGTCAAAAGACAGGAAGAAGGATTCATGTGCAGATCTACTGTGCATGCTTGTGCTGCCTCAGTTTAGCTTAAAGTTTAAAGTTTAGTTACAAACAAAGACACAGGTAAGTGTTTTTCCTCCTTGCCTTTGTTTTTAACTAAACTTTGATGATGATGGTAGGTGAAACACTGCATTATGCAAAAGCACAGTTGTTGTTATCTTTTACCTTTTAAATTTATATATGTTGTTATATAGAATCATACATTCAAATTTATTGACCTATGTTTTGTCCTCGATATATAATACTTTTATAGTTTATGCCAGTAATTCATGATACTTTAATGACCTGGGTTTTCATGACATGCTGTTTA
>JAUBOC010000138.1:8701149-8728406 GCA_032275365.1 Anablepsoides cearensis | reverse complement strand
ATCAGCTTGTCTTCTGAAGATGCTCTGTGTTGAAGGATCAGTGGATCTGTGTTCAACTACTCCACCTAGACTGCATTTTCGAGCGCAGATCCACTGAGAAACTTGCTGTTTTAGTAACATTTAACTTAAAAACTGGACTTTTGAGGTTAAACAAATGTATTTCAATAAATTGCAAGTTAAAAAGTGCATGGACATTTCTTATTTTTTGTTTCAAAGAAATATCGAACCGTGAGACTAAAATACGAACTGAACCAAACCATGAATTTTCTATTGTTGCACCCCTAATATATATAAATTTAATGATTGCAACTGCATTCATTTTTTAAATCTACAAATAAGTTAGTAGCATTTAGTGATCCTGGCAGGTTGCATGAAGGATCCACAACATTTTCTGAAGAGTATGAAAAGAAACACAAGGCTGGACAAGAAAAAACTTAAAAAAGCAGAGTGACGTAGCATCTGTGTCCTTTAGGACTGCCATCTTTCTGAAGACAAATGATCAGTGTGTTTGTAAGGATGACTTTTCTTCCAAAGTCTTGAGACAAGTTCTTCACTGTACAGAGAATAAGGTTCATTGTGCTTTTTTTTTCTTTTGGCTACAGTCAGTGTACTCACTATCTCTGCTTTATCTTCTTTTTTTTCCAAGGAGAGTTCCTGTGAAGAAACTGGTGCAGATGACAAAATTAAAATCACATAAATTCATGTGAATCCAGCTAGACAGGCAGATGTGAAGAGCATGGATTTTTTCCTTGAATGATAAATATTCCACTGTATTCATATTGATACCACATGATGTGTTTCCTTCCAATATCAGCAGCAGGTGGAAAACAAAGTGCTGGATATCAGAAGTATGAAAGTAGCTCTTTTTAAGCACATATAAACGTAATGTATAAAAATTTAGTACAACCATTATCAATTGTTCTAGAAACATGCCTTTTGTTCCTTAAACATTAATTGAATCAGTATTGTGAAGGAGGAGAAATGTTTTCCTCCATAGGAATAAAACAATTTATTTCTCCAGGATTTCACACACTGACAGCGTCTCTTAGATGGATTGATCTGACTAATGTCGGTATCCTGTCCTGGCCACTTTAATCTCCCATCCAAGGTCAACACGTGCACTTTTTATGAAAAACATCAACAATCCTGGCCTTCAAGTATTTCCAGCACTGTGGGCAGCTCCCCAGGATTAAAAGGGAAATAGACAAACATCTTCCCCTCAGGAAACAGGATGTCCCGACTCAGACTAGTGCCTTCAGAAAACTTTGACACCCCCCTAAACACAATAAAGTTCTACCAAAACACAATATGGAGCAATCGGAAGCTCACGAGCCACCCAAAGCTGTTTCTTCCTCTTTGATCATCTCCTCATCTTCATCTTCCAAATGGTTTTAAAAGCCAGTTTCGTTCCAGTGTAAACAGGCTTTCATCAAACTCATTCAGAGCATCAGAGGGATTGTTCGCTGATTAGAAAATAAAAAAAGAAGTAAATTCGGAAAATCCCAGAATCAGTCTGTGAAGCCCTGAGACATTAAAGGATTTTTGTTTATTTTTTACGTTTCATTTCCCATTTTGAGCAAGCAGGGCTGAAGAGCAGCACAGCTGGTTAGCGCTGTTACCTCACAATTCTTTGGTTTCCTCCCACAGTCCAAAAACACAGGTGTGAGGGTGCTGGTCCGCATTTCTCTGTGTTGGTCTGACGATAGGAGTCTTAACTTTCATCTCATTTAATGGAAAATCTTTATCATAAATTAATATCATTCAGCTATAAATTCAAGATGATGGTTTTTTTCTTGTTGTTGTTGTTTTACTGATGGTGTGATCTCATCCAGCCTGGTGGTTCAGGCGCTGATGAATCTTCAACCTGAGGGAAGCAGCTGGAAGATGAGCCGGAGCTCCAGGAGAAGCTAGAGAATGCGTTAGGGAAAACGATGGCAGGGTTTTCCTTGACTAAGAAATTACCAATAAAGCAAATCAACCTAATTTCCAAAATGACAAACTGTTGAGTAAATTTATTCATCACTACGCAGACGTCAGTCGCTTTGAAACGCCATCACTGGTCAGAGAGGTCACCATGGGTTGACCTGTATGGGGGGGTCAGTAGTATCCAGGGAAACTGCTTGAAGAAACATGATGGGTGCTGAGAGGGGTTAGAGAGAAACAAACAGAGCCGAGTTTCAGTTTGTTTGAGATTCTTGAGCAGAGATAGCAGCTAACAAAGCCTTTCTAATGGGAACCAACTGAGCACTAATAAAGCTATATCCAGGCTGCGGCTGTTTGGTTGGTACTGGAGCTTTGTGTTTGTTGGGGACTTTTTGAGAGGTGCTTGTGTTTACTGTGCTTTACTTTCCCAAGACCTTCAGAAAGTAGAAGAGAAAATGATACAAGGTTAAGTTCACACTAACTTTAGGAGGTTATTGTTGAGTTTTCTCAACTGTTTGGGCCATAAAATGAAAGAAAGAGAACTCACCTGATTGGTTGAACTTGTTTTAAACTTTGAATTTTAACTTTTGCAGATAATTGAAGTTGTTTGTGTTCTAACTTAGCAAACTTTCACCTTAAATTGATCCCGCAACAGCTTGATGATAATAGATTGGCTTTAAAGACGCACGTCTCCTTCAGAAGAAACTGATTCAGTGTTTCTTGCAAATAAGGTTAGAGGTGATAAAAGCTTAAAGGGTACAGAGGAATTATCTATGGTGCAAACACAACCAACGCAATTTTTAGAATGTTAGAAAGCTTTTAAAAGTGCCACTTCCACCTCCTCAAACAACAACAAAGAGAGATTTTCATGACTTTCTGCACGGTTTCCTACTAGCTCAGAAATCCAAAAAGTCTGGAATCATGAAGTCCAAGATGAAACCTTAAAAAAGAGCACAAGATTTAAAACCTATTCGATATTAAAGGGTTTCACAGTTAAAGTGTTCCTCGTGTAGAGAAGTAAAGTGAGAAGTAGAGAAGGTTTTTATCATCTGGAGAAAACAAGTGAGTTTAAAATTGCTCAGATGTTCAGAAAGCTAAGTTTACCAATCAACATTTCCATTCTCAGTAAATACATCAATGTGAAAGTACTAGTACTTGTAATAAATCATAATGAATACATACAATTTAAACTTAAACATGTATAGGAGATGTTCTAACAGGAAAACAGTTTTTTGATCTATTATCTGTGGGCTGTGCTCTATTTTTGCATTATGAAATAGTCGGGGATTCTTGTTTCATCAGCAAGAACTTTATCCATAATAAACATGAGGATCAACGAGGATTTTTTTTTATGGCTGCCTAAGAAAATACTTTGCTTTGACTGAGCTTCTGCTGTGTTGTATGTTAGTATTTCTTTTAATGAATAATAACTGTTTGGAGAAGATTTTTGGTTCTGTAGGTGTCATACATGTGTAAAGCTTCTTTCCTCATTGTGAGAATTAAGTCCCTGTTGCACATTCTCTGGGTTGAATAAGAAACTTTTTTTGTTTTATAAAGTGTGCCTGTGAGAAACACTATAGTTATTTATTATGCTTGAGCTCTAATTCAATATTTTGTCATTCTTCTTCATATATTACAGAAGTTTTGTTCAGAAACTAGTTTGTGATTCCTTTATTGTAATTTTTATATGTCCTGAGACACCTGGAAACTGTACACATTATTTCACTGTATCCTTTTTGAATAAATCAGGATCCTATTTATTAAGTGTCCAATAGTAATGCAGACTTGTTTTTTTATGTTGCCTGTATGTGGTGAGCACTTCATGATTTAGACGTTTTCATTTCATGTTGCTGTTTAGTCCTACTTAAAATCACGAAGAGGATTCTGCAGTTAGGATATAGAGAATGCTCTGAAGAGACCAGCAGAAAAATGTCCATTGAGTTGAGGATTGTTTTTAGAAAGGCAAGCGTAAAACACTGAATAAGCCAAGTTTGTTTATGAATAGATAAAAGTATGTAAAGAAAAATGTGAATATTTAATTGTTTTCAATTAAAGAAGTGTTTAGAAAGGTTTTGAACAACATGAACAGTCATCTGCTGCCAGATGTAAAGTTGAAATTTGGGCCTTAAAGTGAAATACCTGCAATGGCCTCCATGCAGTCATCTGTCTGTCCCCAAATGATCCTGTTAAGGATTACATGGGGTGCTGGGGTCCACTCTGAGGTCACTGGTTCATCACAAATCCACATAAAGGCAAACAACATCCATACTCACACCTAAGACAATTTAGAATCATATTTAATTAACCAAACATGCATGATTTTGGACTTTGAGGAATGGAGTTAAACACATACATACAAACAAGGAGATTATTTAAACATTCAAAGCTGCAAAACAAAATATGACAAAAGCATTTTTGCTCAGTGCATCTGTTTTCAGACTAACTTTCACAATCTGTTCTGCATTTAAAAATTCTATAAAATTCATGAATGTAGACAGCAGACAGTAACCATCCATGACACAAAGAGTTCAGTTTCTTTATAAAGAAAATAATACTAACAGCTGCAGATGCAATCAGAGAAAAAAAAATTTAGCCAAGCACAAAACTGATCTGAAGATGCAGATGAGATGGGATGAATAAATCCTCCTGATATTTTTTTTTACTTTTTGTCTCAAGTGCAGCAAACATCAAATATTCATGCAGACGTCTTTCTGTCTGTAGGTCAAACGTCTGAATCTGCCGGTGGTCAACTGTTTAATTTCATTTTGCTAATGAAACAAATTCATGCAACAAAAAGCTATTTGAATGCAGCCAGTGTTGTTTGATTTTTATGACCCCCATTAAACCAACGCCATCGGAATTTGCTTTTTCAGAAAGTGTCTCTGCAAGGACTTATTTAGTTAAAACAAAGCAGTCAGAAAGGAATTTGACTCCCAACTCTCACAATAAACCAATGAGTTTAGTTTGCTCTCCACATTTCTCTGTATCATTGTTTGAAACCCTAATAAGAGAAGGATATTTCTGTCTTCTCTTCACTCAATTTCTCCTTTTCCTCCCTCTTAAATGTGAAAATTAAGCAGATAAAATCAAAACGGGGACATTACTAATGCAGAATGTTTGAAGATAAAGCTGTCACTTAAAGCTGCACTGAAATCAGTTTTTACTTGTCTTCAGATAAAACATTCATATGACCACCAACAGAGGCTGGAGAAAAATACTTTATTTGTTCAACTCCTCAAATAAAACTGTTTGTTGGTGGAGCTGCACTGCTGTAGATTGTCACTTGAAATATAATACATTTGTTTGTTATTGAATTAGTCAACCATAATAACAATAACATTAACCTATAGGACAGGGTTATTTAACTGAATTGCTCCAAGGGCCACAGTTACTGCAGGCAAACAGCTCAAGGGCCGAACATCCAGCAATTAAAGTCATTGTGTAAATAAACCAAGACCAGACAGTTTATTTTATTAAAGATTTCCCCTTTGATGTCACTTCCTGTTTCACTTTGGCTGAGCCAAATTCAAAAGAAAATAGGCCAGTTATGTGACAAAATGAGTAAAATCACGTGTGTTATGCTAATTTTCTTAAGTAAAAAGATGTTTTCTTTGATTTTTTGTATTTGAAGTATTGCATGTAATACATGCAAAAGAAAGTCCATATTTCTGGGCAAAGTTACCACTCAAAACTTTTTTTTTTTTGCACAAATGTTTAATAATGTTTAATGACCCTCTATAATCTGTTAAAGGCTGATATGCTGAGCAGGTTAAAGTGAATTCTTTTTTCTCAACAGTGCATTTGAATGTTTGCAGTCTCACACTCTGCCTTGTCCATACAGCACATTTACTGGTTTTGTAAACACACACACACACACACCCACACACATGCTGTTTAGTTTATCACAACGCACATAGGCTTCCTTCAAGTGGATTTGAATTGCGCTCTTATACATGAAGAGCAGGTTTTACTTTTTTTCCAGTCCTCAGCTTTACTTTTCTAAACCAGATTCATGAACACAGACACACATTATAAACAACATCAGCCACAAGACAAATACGCCACGGTATATTTGGTCCTGCTTTTATCTATTTGGGAGTTATAATCGTGTGCACAGAGCTCTAATTCTGACTCATCCAGAACACAGTTCTTTTGTCCACGCCTGCAGGTTCTCCTCTCATTCGGCCTAATGACCTGCTTCCTGCCTTTCTTAACAGCCCTGATCACAGTCCAAAGTGTTTCTCAAGCTCAGTTAGAGCTGGATGGGTTTACTCAAACCCACAGAGCTCCATTAATGTGGCATTAGCTCTTTCTGCCAACACTGCTCACACAATGATGGTAGCATTGAACAAAAGAATGTGGTAAGTCATTCAAAATCATTGTTTGTAGGTTTGCAATTATGAACTTCAGGGATTTTAACTACTAGTGCAAAATGTTTCATTATATTAATGTTAAGGACATACTTTATAAATGAACAAAAAAAGGCCCAGTTTATATTTTGTCCCCACCATATACTGTACATGGATGTTCACTCTAATTAATCCATCTGTTGGTTATGAGGAATCGTCAGCTGTTTGTTATATTTCGATTCATTTGGTTAATGTTTTTCAAAATCAGGATGTGGGAAAAATCTTTAAATGGTCATTTTGGTCGAGCCTCCCTCGTGCATCCATTACCTGAACTGAGCCTTCCCCTCCTCAGAACTCATTTTCCTGTCTCTTCTCCACAGGTCTACCGTCGCTCAGCATTCCTCAAGTACACCACACAGAGCCTCTTTGTGTCAGGGCATCAGGGAGGGAGCACAGAGTCCAGCCTCTTACCGTGTGCTGCTGCTGGACTCACCTTAGGAGACCACAAACCGCTGAGCAGGTTGTTCATACACACACACACACACACACACATACTGCTCCTTTCTGTCTTCCTTTCCTCCCTTGTTCCATTCTCCTCCATCACCCTGAATTCACTTTTCCTTCCACCACCCGCCCTCACTTCCACTGCTTTTGGAAATCAGCCATCAACAGCTCTCGCCTTCTTTTTTTAAAACTCGTGTTTGTCACCAAACAGGCCTGATCAAAAAGCCCATTGATGAAAACTCCGAGGACTCAAAGCAGAACCAGAGGAGGAGGGATTAAAGGAAACAGGGGTGAGGAGGTGCAGTTCTGTATGAATTACCTGTGGTGCCAGAGTACAGACCTCCACCCTGTCTGCTGGTTGGGAGGTTCAGAGCTCTTTAAACAGCGGAGGAATGAAATGAGCCAAACGAAGGAGGTTCAGATGATTAAAGGATAAACTGTACGGTAATCAGGCTGGCAAATTCTTTCATTTCTAACACAGTTCATGTTCTGAAGTCCAATCTAACCGATCACTTCAAATCAACAGAATGTAAAATGCTTACTACTCTTTTACCGAACACACTTTTTTTTGTTTTTTATGTTTTCCAATTAATAAATAAAATGTTGAACATATTTTGGTCAAACTACATGTCTGCAGATTTATAACCCACCAGATACAAACATGGACCTCAATTAGAATTATTGGATTATTAAATTACTATATATTTACACACATTCCTATTTGCATGTGCAAAAGTACAGAATATATATGACTAAAATTTGTGCCCATAAATTACTGTCACTTACTGTGTCATTTTACTATTTTTTTTTCTTTTTCCCACATGTTTTTTTTTTATTCACTTCACCAGCCTCTGGGTTAATGAGTTCAACTGGACTCATTGGAGACATTATCACATGTGACTCAGAAACAGTTCTGTAAGAGTCTGAGGGTTCAGAAGGGACTAAAGTCTGAACAGAACTGTTGTTTTCCACCTAAATAAAGGGTTTATGCATGTCACACAAACAGCCTGAGGTATTTATTTCTCATGGATTAGAAGAGGTGTATACACTGACGTCATGTCTGTCTGTATGATTTCAGCACCAATATTTCCTTAGAAGCATTATTCAAACTAAACGTTTCTTAATTATGAAAATATCTCACAAACATTAGGTGGAACCCTGACATAGTGTTGCCAGATACGACACAAAATCTAATGGTGCACATGCATGTTTTGCCGAGTTTGAGTTCCACATTCCTGAAGGACTTAGATGCCGACTGAAAAGAATGAGCAGCCACACAGAGGGATCTCCTCACGAGATCCAGAGCCATGTGGCCCGTTTTCAGCCAGATTACAGAATCAGCTAAAGCACGGCCCCTGACCCGAGGACTGTGGAGAGAGGGAAGAAATAGAAACAAGACAGCATTTCTTCTCAAAACAGGCAGACAGTCTGCAACAATATAACAATGTGTTTCTCACAATTTGTTTTTAAGCCAAAACTGACTAAATTTATTTATAGAAAAAGTAACTGAAGTGATGTTCAGGCAAATTTTGACACATTTGTGCTCAATATCAAAACATAACATGAAACATCCAAAATCAACAAAAGAAAAAGAAGAAAAAAACTTCAGTCACATATTTTTTGGTTGATTCAGTCTTACCTGATGTACGATGATCCATCACACAGAGCAGTTAGGGAACAGGTGTCTTGCTCAAGGACACCATGGCATCGGCAATGCAGGTAATCAACTTTCTGGTCTGAAGTTGGCTGCCCCATTACTGCTCCGTAGCTGTCAAATAACCACTAATAATTATGTCATGTTAATGAATGTGCTTTTGTAGAATAAAGATCAAAGGCTTTCTAAGAAAATTTACATGTTTTTTGCATTACATTCTGTAGATAGGCTGTTTTAAAAGAGGTTTATTGCCAGACTCACCTAAAAATAAACCTGTATATGTAATAAGACTGAAGTGTGAGGGGGCAAGGAGCCGAGGAAAGAGTTGCGGATTTCATTTGGGTGTGAGGAATGTATGTGTTTGGGAAGGGTCTGGTGTCTCGCCTGAGTGTGTGTAAAACTGTCTATGTTCCAGTGCCTGCCTGTATGACTAAGCATATGTGTGTGTGTGTGTGTGTGTGTGTGTGTGTGTGTGTGTGTGTGTGTGTGTGTGTGTGTGTGTGTGTGTGTGTGCGCGCAAGTGGGTTGGGGTCAGGAGTGCACCATTGTGACAGTGCAGACTTTTATTGATTCAGCTGGAGAACTGCAACAAGCAAGTGTCCAAAGGACTTCCTCTGCATCATTTACTACAAGACTCAGTCCTGAGCAGCACATTATATGTTCTAAATGTTGCTTTGTGTGAACTTTAAGGGAAATAAGTAATGACACATAACTAAGGAAATTGTTATTGTGACTGTATAACACCCCTCCTCAGCAGTCAGTAATTTATTGTTACGATAACCATTCAACCAATACAACAGTAACAATGTAAAGGATCATTTAAACTCTTTTCAGACAGCTTTTAATAAAACTATTCTTGCTCAATGGTTCATGGTAACTTTGCACTGACAGTCCCCGCTCCAGACATTTAAGCTTAAATGAAGCAACAAAATGAGCTTCCAAGGGGTTTCTGAACAACTAGATCTCTTCTGAGTGTGACTAAAAATAAGCACGGAAATGAACCTCAAATTTACTTTTACATCAACAATCCACATCAGGGTCAAGGGGCTGTTTTTGTGTTTTTTTTTTTCCAATAAATTGTATTGTATTGTCATACACATAGGAGTTCCCGTGCAAAATCAAAATGAAAACAAAATCACAAAAAAAAAAACAAAAATAATTGCACATCATCAATACATAAAATATTACAAAACTCACTTCTTTTCCATCATTTATTTGTTTATTTATTTATTTTTTGCTTATAAGTGTTGGGCCATGAAGGTAATGGGAAAGAAACTCAGACATCCTTCTGTCTTGTGACACTCTTCAGATCCTCCTGGGAAAACCACAAGGTGTTCCCAGAACAAAGAGGATATAGAAGTCCAGCAGCAAGTTGGTCTGCCCCTGGGTCTCCTTCCTGTGGCAAGAGCCTGAAAACTTACAGAGGAAAACATCAGAGCCATCAGATGCCCAAACTACCTCAGGTGACTTGTTTGGATGGGGAGGAGCAGAATTCAAGAAGAAATATGATCAGAAATGTGTTTTTAAAGAACATTCTGCCTACTTTCAGTTTTTAAGGATGGCAGCTGTAACTTTTAACTTGTAATTTATTGTATTGTTGACAGTTTTTCCTTTGTTGTACCTATTGATTGTTTTTTTTAATATTACTATTCTTGTTTCTTCTCAGGGTTCTGCAGCTGTGCTGACAGAAGCAGACTTTAGAGACGGACTAAGTTGAATTTATTTTAAGAGAATGACTCCAGATGGAGACAAAGAAGAGCTGGGCTAAAGGGAAAAGCTTCAGAGCTTTCCAAGACAGCTCAGAGTGTGACTGTCAATTGTAAAAGGATAGACTCTAAAGCAAACTTTCATTTTTTTCTTTTTGCTATGATTGTAAAGTTTTACAAAACTTACTTTTGCAACATTTTTTTTATGTTTGTTTTTCATTAACGCTTGAGATTACCACTTTTGTTTTTGTTTTTTCACTCGAGGCACCACGAGCCAGCTCATCTTTCCAGGACACAAGCCCACCACTCAGAGTATCCTTGTGTTCCAAAGGGAAGTCAGCCTGCTTTTCCCTTCAAATACAAATGTGTTTCTTTTGGACCACCTCACAGTAAAACTCCTCTGAGAATCAGTCAGCATGAATGCAGAGCCAAAAACTGATCTTTTTTGTCCACAAAATCCATCCTCTCTTTTCTGATGCCTTTTCTTCTTTCCACTTTGAATTTTTCTTAGCTTTTTTTCTTTTTTACCACCTGGATTTGCATCACGCTCATGATTCATGGGTTTTGGCCAGCGGGGTTGCAGCATGCAGTGGAACATTCCATTTTCAACAACACATATTTTTGCCCTGAAATTATGTAACTCTATTGAATTAAACAAAACAGATTAAAGCAAAAAAAAAAAATGCTTCGTATTTCTGATAATTTGGCACAAATCTACAAGTACTGGTGAGTTTTTCTGCACATGTGCAAAGTGTTGCATGAAGCCTTGTGTAGCTCCAGGGGGAGCTCTATAAAGTGTGATAAAGTGACTCATGCTGTGGGACAGAGTCTGTGGAGATTTTTATCTTTGCTCCAGGCAAGAACTTCAGGTTCACAGTTATTAACCTGCGACTCACAAATTCTGGAAGAAGGCAACTTAACCTATTTCCCTAAAGTGTCAAACTGTTAAAATTTAAAACCCACATTATGATGTTTTTTCCTTTTAGAAAAAATGCTTTTTATGTAAAAATTGTCCCTGTTTCTCATCCGCATAAGACTGTTATTGTAAGAACACACACCTTAAAAAACAAAATAAATAGGGGAAATAGGCAATGTTTGAGGTAATGGTTGTTGCATCAGCCAGTATAGCAGATTGAGCCATATAACCCAACTTTTTTAATATTCCACTTTTTTAAATAGACTCTTATATTAAAATCATATTCGGCTCATTTTTAGACAACACTTAAAGGAAACGTAAGCATATTCAAAATGTGTCCGACTGACTGAGACACTGTGTGAATTGTGCGCAGCAACAAAACAGCACAAACTGATTTTTAATTATTACCAAATGAATACTGTGGTTGGTGGTACGTTGAAACCAAATGGATTGATGGATTGTTGTTTTCTGGTTAGTGAAATAGTGATGTCACTTTGATGTTTGTCCTTTTTATCAACCTAATTGAAAGCTGTTGAAAGACAATAATTTATTAGTCAGGGGCAGGAATGCAGACTGTAGGATCTCAGCTCTTCTCCTCCTGATTGGTTCCTGGCAGCTCATTATTGTAATGAGCCTCTTGGGCTTTTTAGGGCAGCTGCTGGAACAGGTCTTCACTGGTATTCAGTAAGGTGATTTTTTTTAATCAACAAGTTTATTTAGTCAAGTATATATATATATATATATTTTTTTTTTTTTCCCCTCTCTACTTGCCTGCCTTTTTCAGTTCCACCTTCCAATCTAGTAGTGGCAGTAATGCACTAAAATAGTCTGACAACCGCCATTAAAAACAAAAGAAGAAGAAAGTCTTTGCTGGAACATAACCTCAGTTATAATATGGCTCCTGACTCAAGCAGTTCTCCTGAGTTTTGCTAAACATAAGTCTTCTCTGTGCCTGCCTGCACTTCTCTATGGTGAAAGGAACCTTTACACCTTATAAATACTCACCTGTGAATTACACACTCACCTCTGGCACTCTCACCTTGGACTCCTGGATCCTATCCTCCTCTCTGGACCCTTGGAAAAACATCTACCTGTAAGAGGAAAAAGCAATATCTCATTATCTATTGTCTCATAAATTGTGGATGAAGATTTTGACCACCTACCTCACCTCTCTGCAGATTATTCCCAGTTGAGCCACTTCCAGCACTATAAATAAACTTCACTTACCGTTAATCCTGTGTACTGAGTCATCCACTGGTTTGTTCACCTTCCACTATTCTAGTAATTCATGTTACAGACGAAGGGTACATGAAGGTCGAAAAATAGAGAGGGAATGTAAGAAATGAAATTGTTTGTAAGATCTCTCACTTCCCTGACAGCTGGAGATAGATGTTTTTTTTTTCTTCTTAAAAATATATTGATGTAATGGTCAGGAATTCTAAGTTACGAGATTAATAATATATATGCATTTTCACAGAGATATTGGTTGCACAAAATTACTGGCATATTCATTCGTAATTTTTGATCCCACGTGACCCATTAGAAAGAGATGTTTTTCATTGTAATTCCCTGGAAGAGAGAGAAACCATCAAACTGTGACACTCCCTAAGATGATTTTTTTTCTTTACAGCCTACTGACATGTTCACACTAGATATTAAGAAGTACCTTTAAAAACACTTTACAACTTCCTCAGGGAAGACTTTTTTTTACATATTTAATGTTTTATAATCACTGAAAATAGGTTTAGTCTTTCTTTTGATTATAAAGACATTGAGCAAAAGGTGACCAAGTTTTAGAGCCCAGAAACTAAAATATTCTGCCCTAAAGTTTCAAGACCAAATTATTTTAGTTCCCTTTCATTTGTCACTAAAAAAAGAAGATAAAGAAAAAAACTTAATGTCCTGCTCTTTGAAAACTTACGTAACATCACTATCCCCTGGAAACATACTGTCCACCCTCTTACTAACAATGAACAACACAAATCAGTTCCCACCCAAGTTATTTTTTTTTCTTTTCTCCACCCCAGAGACCACCCCCTGGTTTCATCCACAGGACTTCTCAAGCCTCCATAAAGAGCTTCATTCATGTGCCCAACTTTGACTGATCTGCTGCAGGAAATTAGCTCCATACGTTCAGACGACACCCTACTCTCCTCTCACATATGGACTCCAATGTTTTCACTGTGTCACAACTATAAATTATAAAACCAACATCATCAGGTTTTTGATGAAACGTAAGCTTACCAAAACAGTCTTGAGGTGAAAGCTTGGAAATCGTCACAAGCTCCTTTTCCTTTATTATGTTACAAAAGAGCTTAATAACCTAATAATATCTGATTGAATGAAAATATGTTTTGTATTTTCACTTGAACAGTATGTTTGAGAGGAACAGTCATAAAACATTTTGACTATGTTGTTGTACAGTAAGCAAACTAACCATTTATGAATAATTAGTGAAAAAAATAAAGAAGAAACAAAGAGACAGACTTCTAAAATCTCTTTAAACGAGAGAAAATCATCCCCAGATGACACTGAGGCAGTTTGCTCCTGTTGTTTATTGTAGATGATTATAACACTTCTTTTCTCGGCTCTCAGTGATTACACTGAATATGTTCACAGTAACGAGGACAGTAATGGTAAAATCTTCTAGAAAGGTTTGTATATAAGTATTATTCTCATACTTTTTGATCTGCAACATTTTTGCAGAACTGAATAGACTGACTGAGGAAGCAAAATCTGACAGAGAACTGAATCCTGACAGAGGAAAGGACTGATTGAATGAAAACTCAACAGAACCAAACCCAACAATAAACACCAAGGCAAAAATCAAAATATAAATATACTAACAATAAACATATTATCGCATATTATCTCACATAAAATTTCTAAAGAAATTAAGAAAACATTTTTATTTTTATCATATTTTTATCACACTGATATTTTCAGACAGTGTTACAACCTTTCACTTGACTTAACATGAAGGGCAACATAAAACTCATTTTTGTTTGTTCTTTTGAAGAACATTACAGACCTTTCATTACACTTTACTTTTGTGCAACAATTTAATACTTTTGACAGTTAAAACTGTCATTATGCCAGACGTTTGAGCCAATAAAACATTGTTAGCTCCAGGATATGAAACTTGTCAGAGAGAGAAATGTTGGCCCGCAGTTGGCTTACAGTTCAAGAAAAAAAAATATTAACTTCTGTTGGAAATCTCAAAAGGGCATGGAAGGCAAATTAAAGAATATTTACCTGTTTAGAAATTTTTCATCAAATAACCAACATATATTTAAAATGCTTTTAACAATCTGTGAGAAAACATGACAAAGCAAAAACTGCTCATTAGCAGCACATGACATGCATGCTTATTTGATTATTTACATATTTTCAACACTGAGAGCAATTCTCTGAAACACTCAGAAACGATCAAAGGAAAAAAAAGATTTAAAATAGCACACATTTCTTTAAAGTTGTTATCTTGAGACTGTAATGCCACTGTTGCAACAGGATACGGTTGTTAGAACGCTTCAAGATGAAAAATGCACGGGTGAATTTTTTGGATGTCTTTAAAATATTTAAGAGAACTCAAAACCTCACAGACCTACAGAGGGAAAAACTTTCCCAGCTTTCAAAAAATGTGGGAACACTGATCACACTGATAGACAAACCAGACACGTTCAGCAGAAAGAGGGAAGAAAAGACAGCTGGTAAAAGAGAAATAAAACGGATTTTAAAACAAATCTGTGCAGAAAATGTGACTTAAAAACAGTTTTCTTTTGTACTGAAGCTGTATTTTTAATAAATCTAAAATATTTCCATATTTTCAGGAAAAAAAACACTCACTCAGCTTCTCTATTTGCTGGATTTCCTCCAACTAAACACTTTCAAAATGCACTATTTGAAAAAGTATGTGAAGCAGTGCAGTAATGTGTACGTCAGTGTTTTTCCACTCATCACCAAAGCTCCGCTCTGACATATCCTCCATAGGAAGGACTCTGAAAAACACATGCTTCTCCCAGTAAAACTGAGCTCTTCCAGAGGTTTGGACAACCCCTCAGCCCTCCTCGCCTCACCATCAGCCCCCGACCACTTCAAGAGATTTCCACTGATTCTGCCACATTCTGCTGCTTTGCTTTATTTTCTTCTCATTATCTGGCTTCGGCTCTCCAAATCTTCATGTTAGCATAGGCGTCATCTAAAACTTAATCATTTAAAAAAAATATATATTATCTTTTTGACTTTAAAGTCTGAATCTTTCAGACTTTTATTTGGAAAAATTATTTTTTTGAGTTTGCACATTTGTATCAAAAACTGTTAATTTAAATAGCAAAGGTTTTGTGTAAGACAAACAAAAAATCTGTATTGTGTTTTTAATCATTGATCATTGGGTCAAGAAGTGTATAAATCTGAATAATCAGCACATTTTAAGATGCTTTTTTGCAAACACTGCAAACAAATGCACGCTCGGGCAAAAAGAATATTGCTGCTTCACTTTCTGCAGCAGGCAATAATGAGTTATTGTTTTCCATTTTGATGTCATGTGATTTTGTGGGATCTCATGAGATGTGATAATGCTCAGAGTATTTGTTGAGGATGACTCTCAGCTACTACCACACCAAATATTAACTCAGTATCATTTTTTGTTTGGGCTAAGGTTTCAGATTCTGTGGTGACTGTCTTGAACTGGGTTGACTCTAACAGCTGTAAATGAACACCCAATGATTACAAAGTCCATCCAGTGGTTTATGAGATATTTTGCTAACACTGCAAAGGAGCACTAACAGATATGTGCAAAAATATATTGTTGCTTTTCTTGGAGCAGCAGGTGATAGATATCCCACAAAACATGTTATTTTTTTTACACCATTACTTTATAACGAGGGAGAAAAATTGGAGGAATTATGTTTAAATAATCTGTGCAAAAATACTTTTTCTCTGTTCAAACCAAAGTGAGACACTTTTTTTTCCTGCACCATGTCTACAACAAAACATCACCAAACAAACAAGAAAAACTAATTTAACCAACTCTGAGTGCATTGTTTCTACATCAAAGTCAAAAAAATCAATAAGCCATGCTTTGTTTAGCTGATGGAGTTTATTTGGTCAAGAAGGAAACACATTTGAACACAGGTTCCCAGCCTCTTATCAAGCTCCATAAATAAACACTCGCGTTGAAGCGACAAGACTGCAGAGTTTGCTTTTATTAAAGAATTTGTGGCTCGAATGCTGTGCTGGGAAGTTCAGAAAAAGTTTGGGGAAGTCCTTTTTTTCAATAAAGTTTCTAAAATGCCAGAATTAGTGTAAGGAAGATCCTTACAAACTGCCTCTTTTAGGTCATTTAGAGACACATTCTTGAACTGGGAGATTCGGTTCTTCATTAGCAGACGTTCTCAGCCCCAAACACGCTCACAGTGTAATGATTACTTCCTGCAGAGCTGCAGAATGAGCAATGATCTGATGCTACACTTTCCAAGAGAAACAACAGATTTTGCTTTGTTCATTTAAAATCCTAACAGAAAAAAAAGTCTAACAAGAGTAATATTTCAGAAATTTGGGAAGATCAATTGAAAGTTATTTTTCTTTTTACAGAAAAGAGCTGTGAGAATTATTACTGGAAAACATTGTCATCACCCATCAAATTTATTATTTTATAAATTGAAAATATTGAAGTTATTTGATTTCGTTGATTACTGGTTATGTATAAGGACCACAAAAACACATTAACTTTAAACATCCAAGTAAATTTTGTTAAGAGAAAGAGCTATAACCTTAAAGGGACAGAGATATTTGTAAAACCCACATTCATAGCTAGTTTGAAGGAACGGTGTACTTTAATTCAAGGAATAAAACTATGAAATAATTTGGGGAATGATGTTGAAAATGCAGGATCACTAAGAAAATGATAAAAGTTGGATTGTTAAAGAAATACGAAACAGTATAATGTGTATCTATATAAATTGTTGTAGAAGGATTAAATGTTCTTGTTTTTTGCTTTGTTAATAACATAGATCTTTGTTATATAAACTTATTCTTGGGGAAAAGGGGCAGATGTAAGATTTTTTTCTTCTCTCTGCTGCCTTTCATTTCATTTCATTTGTGATTTTGATATACATATTTTTTTCTCATTTTTCTTTTTATACTTTTCTTCTTATTGTATATAAAATTATGTTTTGTTTTAATGAAATGAATAAAGGAATTGAAATTATCATTATTTTTTAAAGTTCATTAGTTAAACTGTGTAACAAGGCACAAGGTGGGTTCAGGATGTACCTATTAGAGGGGATGTTATTATGCCTAAAGGTCATGTTACAGTGTCAGCCCAGTTAGTGAAGTTTTTGGCTTTTTGTTATTTCTGCAGTAAACTCACATGGCTTCAGTTAAAGCTCTCTGTGTTTGCGCTCCTTCCCACTCGCTATGTCCCACCTTTTCACTTGTCTCCTCCTCTCCTTGCTTCTGCATTCCACTTTTCCCACCCACCTTACCTCTTACTCTCTTTCTCATTTTTTGACTTTGCGTCACCTCCTTTCATTGTCTATCCATCCCGTCTCTCTTTTTCTTCTTGCTTTTCTTTTTTCCCAGACTTTCTGATTCTCTTTCCAGACAGACTTCATTCCTAAACTGCTACGAAGCTTTATACTTCCCAACTAGTCACAACATTTCCTTGCCTTGTTTTTTAAAGCAGCTTAAATTTTTCACAGCACAACACATTTAAAATCTTGCAGGTGTGTTTTTCCATCAAATTAATGTATTTTAAATGTTTACTGGGACACAATTTATGGTTGCTGAAACGATTTCTGATCCTGAGAAAAGGTGACCTTGTGTGTTTTGTTTTCTCATATTTTCTAAAGCTCTGTAAAGCCCTCAATCCATCACATTGTTCAGGGCAGACAGCTCTTAGAGGAATTAAAATCCAACTGCAGCAGATCTGAAATAAAGCACTGTCTTCTGACTTTCAACAAATCTTGATATTTAAGTTACTTGGGCACAGACAAGTGGAGCAGGCAATATCAATCCTTTCAGACAGCAGCAGAAGGATCTTCTTCAAAAAACTTACTGAATAAGGCCTTTGGGCTTTTAATGAAACATAAAGTATGTGTATATGATATCTCACACATTCATGTTCTGGGACATAAAGCTTCCCATGTAGCTTTGCTCATGTAAAACATTTTATATGCTTGAAAATGTACACTTGACGACAGCAACTAAACGAGACGCGTTTTTTATTTTAGGTCTCCCCCCGATGACGAGATAATTGACAGTTTAGTGATGTACTGCCTTTGATCCCTGGGTTGCACAGGGTTTACAGCCACCAGGACAACCAAAATAAAACAAGAACAATGTGAGATGGATAAGAACTTACACAGTCAGGCTGCAATTTGTTCAGATGAAATCCCAAAAATTATGCTTGAAAACAACAAAGTTGTTCTACTTTAAATAACTTTGTGGAGAAGAGGAAACGTTCGACAAAACACAGAAATTCAAATGCATAAAAAATTTTTAAGTGAAAGTACAGTAGTTTAAAGTTTGTTTTGTGTGCAAAAAGGGATTGCACCAATTACTGTCAAAACCTGCAGCAACTTTCAAAGATTAATTCGTACTTCTCTGGTTGTTTAATCATTGATTTGATCTGTTTTGTTAGGGTTCAATTGCTGACTCTTTTCTAAAGGCACAATTATTTATTGGCCAATTCTCTGACCTACCGGACAACAACAGTTCACCTTGAACAGCTGTGGGTCAGAGAATAAAACTATCTGCATGCTCAGAACACACCAGCTGGTTTTTACTCCAGTAAAGTGTTGAAGGGTCAAAAGTAAAAGCTCACAGGTCACAACCTGTGTAGAGCTGAACAGTTTGTGTAAATGACACAACAAAACTGTCTTCTGCTATTAACAAATGGCTCTTAATAGAACTTTTTTTTTAATCTAAATAAAAAGTAGCCACTAAAAGCAAGTCAATTGTGACAGTTTAGTTAGGATACTGTGACAATGTGTGCGCTGAGTGCAATCTATAGGTCTTAATTCTCAAGCAAGGTCACACTGACTGAATAGCATCAATGTAACATCAGTTTAGCCCAACCCTCCTCTTACTTGACTGGACAGCTGTCCACAGCCTTGCGGAAATGGGAAAATTCTTGAAGATGTTTCCTCATTTGGCGGATTGATGAGGATGCAGATCTCCGGTGAACACGAGCAGACAAAATATCCATTAGGTCTTAAAATCTGGTTAAATCTGCTCAATTAAAAGGTTTGTGGTATGATTTCCATCGCTGTCGTTTTTTTAACGCCAACTTGCAGGTTGAACAAAAGGTTAATTCAGGGCAACTGATAATATTTTTCATTGTCAGGTTTGTCTTCATGGGTTTAAGGTTTTTTTTATTGTCATACTGATTTATTGTTTTTATACACACAACACTGAATGGAATGAATGAGAGTATTAGTAGGATGAGCAAATTTACAACAAGCAGTTTTTTAACCTTATAGACAAAAGATCACTATATTACAGTTTACTCATTGATAAAATACAGGAGAAAGGGCATTTTTCGAGTGACAGAGTGATTCTGACAGTCTGTCTCTGAACGAGGTGTGGGGTTAAAGGGGATGGAAACCCCAAAGTGGGGATAAAAAACGCTTCGGTATGTTTAGGCTCATTTCAGCACGTGGGGAGAGGAGTGGTCTGGGACTGGGATAAAGGAACCTGGGAGGGAATCAGGGGATCGGGTTTCAGCCTGACAGGGGGGTAAGAGGGGGCCGGGCTGATACTTGGGGGGAATAAACGAAGATTCATTGAAGGCAGCGGGGTCATAAAACTACAGCGCCTGGC
Source organism: Anablepsoides cearensis (assembly GCA_032275365.1). Taxonomy (NCBI): domain Eukaryota; kingdom Metazoa; phylum Chordata; class Actinopteri; order Cyprinodontiformes; family Rivulidae; genus Anablepsoides; species Anablepsoides cearensis. The sequence goes on along the minus strand of JAUBOC010000138.1, from coordinate 8,708,531 downwards.
CTGAAGCGGTTGGTGCTGAGTTTGTGCTGCAGGTCCGGGTGCTGCCACTGGATTCTCCCCCATCGACTCTTTTTTTGGGTTGGGTGAATATCAAATGGTCCGGCTTCTGTAACTGGGGACATAAATCACTAAAGACCGAGAGAAGCCTCCGCTCCCCTCGCACCTTTTCATCTCCCAAAGGGCCGTGCATGTCTAATATTTAGACATGTTCAGCTCGCTGGATTCAAGGACTGTACTGCTACTTGCAGCAACTCAAGTTTGTCTATTAGCCGTTGTAAGATGTCAGGATTATGACCGTAAGTGATTATTTTCATTTTCTACAGAAGAAAAAGTAACTTTGGCACAGTTTTCTCTGATGTCTGCTTAACTTTACGCACAGCCTGGAGTGATGCAACTTTTACGCACAGATCATTATGGAATGTTTGGATGCTTTATTCTGTTAAAAAGTTGTCAAACTAACAAATAACATGATTATCATTCATTTGGAATACTTAAATTTGTGATATAATTCAGCATATCCCTGACGTGGCCACGCAAATGAGTGATAAAGATATTAGGCTATATTTGCACAAAAATGGGGTTTGTGATTTATTTAATGGAACATTTTTAACTTATTTCGCCCAAAGTTAGTCACCTTCAGTTTTAAAATGTAAACGAACCACAAGATTCATTTTTTTTTTCTAGGTTTCTGCAGCCCGAGGCGTTTTCTTACCTGTCTTCCATCTCTTTTTTGAAATTGAAACGCCTGACACCTGTGGGTGCTTTGAGGGCCTTGACAGCCTTTTAAAGTGCAGATTCACTTAATATAGATGAGTGGAAGGGGGAAGGGACGGGCAAAAAGTGAAAGGTGGTCAGGCTCAAGGGCTTTTGGTGAAAAGTGTTCACATTCCATCACTGTCAGAGGGCATCCAAGCAAATCTTAGCTTGTTGAAGCAAACAGATCGTTAAAATGTACAAGAGATGTCTTAAACTTCTTATTTTGATGTTTTTGATTGGCAACAGTGACGTTTTCCATTTAGTTAAAAGGGTTCCTTAAAGTTTTCATTTAAGTAAAGTTGAAATCTTTGTTTTGTTTTTAATTTCACAAAAAGCAAGAAGCAAAAACTATGTGATTTCAGTATTTCTATCTGATTGATTGCAGATAATTTGCGACAGTAAAGAGAGAGAGGCATAGTATGGATGGAAATAGGTTAAAAAATAAAATAAAAGCCTTTATATCGGATTTCTGAGAGGCAAAGAAATTCCACTGCACAAGTCAAGCTTTTAAATGAAAGGTGCATTTTCCCAATGGAATAAAAATGAAAAAAAGAGGGGGAAATAGTTGTGCCAAAGTAATTTGAAGTTTCAGGTTTCCCTCTCAGAGACACAGGAACTTGGATATAAAGCAAGCCCTTCTTTCCCAACTGGAGGAAGAATTTTCTTTTAACTTTTTTGTGGGTGGGGGGCTTGGGGAGTAAAGAGGTTTTATTGTGACCTCAGCACAGTAGCCTCACTGGCCTTGAACCTTTATTAATCAGGTAAAGGTATCTAATTTCTGATTCACATAAGTCAAGCAGAATAAATACCTAAAAGTCTTATAAAACTGTAAAAACCAATCCAACTTTAATGTTTCAAAGTAACATGTTTAACCTTTGGTTTGATTCACCTGATAAACAGCTCAGGTGAAGAGACTTTCCAGTCAGCATCAGTCACTGAAAGCTCAGTTCTTAAATAAATATAGGAGCAGCTATAAGATCTCTTGTCCTAAAATAGCTCTTTTAAGGCAAATTATTTGTATCTGTTAGTGAAATGACAGGTGCAGGTCTTTGATAGTCCACCCAGGCCTGTAAAACCAAACATCAAATCTGCCAGGAATGTGCCTGAAAGCTTGCAGTTGTCTTCTCTTCAATGTGTTTGAACTGGCATCAGACATGGTTATGGCCCCACTATGAGGTTTAAAATGCACCCCATGTTTATACAAGGACACAGTCAGTGAATTGTCCGTTCTGTCCCCTACAAGAAAGACCCCGTTCTTTGCTATAAGGTCTGCAAGGTTACACTTGGGCTTTTTAAAAAAAAAAAATCCAAGTTAAATATAGCTACTGTACTTGCTCCCTCTCCTCTTGCCCTCTCAGTGGTCTGTACCTTTAGGCCTTTCCTTTAGGATCAGCTGCTCTCACCCGTCTGCACAGGTTCAGGGACTCAGAGCATTTCCCTCTGCAGGTGTTAGGCCCTCTGTTTCAGCCAGACTGGAAAATACAGTGAGATATAGCTATTATCAGATTTCTTGATGGATGTAATTTACACCATGTACAGTAGCTGCTTTCAGATGTGACCTGCCTCCTTCACATTACCCTGTGCTTTGAATCAGGCTGTGGATGAAAACAAAACAAAATATTGTTATTAACTGAATACAAAGTCTTTCTCCCACGCTGCACGTTGGTTTGTGTCCTCAATTTATTCGATTTTAGTAATTAAGTAATTTGGGCACATGACTCCAAATAGAGGATTCATTGAAATTGTTGGAATTTCTTTTTTTTTTTTTTTTTGGACCTCTTGCTGCTTGACCTGGATTTTGTGATGATACACTGCCACCCTGTGGTCACTGAAGAGATTGCATGTGAGGAATTGATTACTAGACTTGGTGGAGTGGCCATGAGAAGGTGCAGCTTTAAAAGACAAGAGTTGCAGCAGTATTAGTCTCTTAAGGCATTTGTAAAATAACATAATGTTAATTAAAATATGTATCAACAAGCAACATATATATATTGTTTTATTTTTTAACAAAAATGGCACTTTTCTTACGCATCATTTCAAGAAAATACATTAGAGTATACTCGGTTAAAAACTGGATGAAATATTGTACATGCACTATGACCATTTTAAATAGACTTTTTGATGATTCAACTGCTGTCATTGCTTCTTAGAAAAAAAATATCATCATCAGTAAAAATCTGTTCTTGATTTGGTTGAAAAAGCATAAACAAGAGAATACGTTTAAGCGTTGTTATTTTTGTTTCATGCCACAATTTTACACTTCATGTTTGTTCCAAGAAAATGTATATTCTGAATTTGTTATGTTTCAAAGTTGACAGGGTCTTTCAGTAAATGCATGTTATAGATGAGTTGTGTATCAACGTTAATCCTAACTGTGTGGTCCTCTGTGTGCCCCTCGCTGTGACTTGGAACACAGAGGAGGATGCTTTTAGCTGTGTACAAGATGGACAGCGTTATGGCAACCAGGACATATGGAAACCTGAGCCTTGTCGCATCTGTGTGTGCGACACTGGGACAATCCTGTGTGATGAAATTGTCTGCGAGGAGCTAAAAGACTGCCCCAAACCTGAAATCCCATTTGGAGAGTGTTGCCCCATCTGTGCTGCTGACCCACCTACAACTTCTGGTTGTAATTTATTTATCTCACACTTTTCATAAATAAATTACTGTACAGGATGATGTTTATTTTGGGGCAAGAAAAGAAAAAACATCACATTTGGTTCAAATCAAAGTCTGGGCAGCTGCTGTTTAACTCATATCAGTCTTTGATTTGAATGCAGTTTTCTATCCCCAAAGCAAACAAACGATGCGATTCACACAACAACAGTGACACTTCTGACCAAATTTCACTGAAATGCTAATCTGCACCGGCGTTTTTTCCACCGTCGGTGCACCTTGGCCCCCATCTTGTTTAAATACTCTCCTTCCATGAGTATCATGAAAACATGTGGGAGTGATTAAGGAAATACCTCAGCCGAGCAGACATGGCCTCACATTTCTACTCTATATCCTCTCTGTGGAGTTCTGCAGATCTGATGGCAAGAAAAAGAAAAAAAAAAAAACGCCTGACTCTCCACTGTGAGTTCAGATCATTTAAAGGAGGCTGTTCAACACTTCGGCTGTGGCTCATTCCCCCCGCCGAAGTGCCATGGCTTCCTGATAGACAAAGACCCCAGTATCCCAACTCTGGTAGTTGATTTGGAAATTTAAATAAAATAAGCTGAGGAGCATCAATGAAATCAGAGGTGTCACTGTTTGTAATGCATGCTTGATTTTGCTGGAAAATATTCTCATTTTAAAGGCAACCTTTGGTGCTTTTAACATGTAGAGTCATTAATTACCAAGATACATATAGGGCTGGATATTGAAACACTTAATCATACTGACTAAAATAACTCAATGCAAAGATAATAAACTTCAATTATTTGTTTAAATGAATGTTTTTTGCCTGATCTTATTGTCTTATGTAAGATTTGACACTTCTAACTAGATCTATCTTGTTAGACAACAAGATGGAGGCAAATAATTATTTCATTAACCAGCCCTATTTCTAAAATCACTACAATTAACCATAACATTGCTAAACTTACATTAGCTTAAGTGTACTCAGCCTGTAGTTAAACTAAGTAAATGCGAAAATTAATAAGAATTAAAAAGGAATAACCCTATAAAATGCTGTACAATCCAACTCTGTCCTGCAGAAAGTGAGATTTTCTGTGCTTGGTCTTTTTGCTTTCTGTCTTTCTCTTTCTTCAATGCACTCATTTTGCTTTTAGGCTCAGATGGTGAGTTAAACACTGCTTTTATCCTAATGGGTTCTATTTATAACAGCACTAAGATGTGGTGGTGGTATTTGGAAAAGCCTGATTTAGAAAACAAATAGATTTAGTTTACTTTAAGAAAAGGCTGATTTACCCTCCTCGGTGGCTTGTTTTTGTGTATAATTTGTTCACTAACTGTGTTTTGTTTCTATCTACAATCTTGCACCGACACCAAACAGGACATGGAGCTAAGGTGAGACTTCTAACATATTTGGAACAATTTTATACGTCTGCATGTTAATGAAGACTCTGATGACTGTGCGTCTATGAAGTTGACCTCCCCAGCAATTATAACCAGGTCTGCCCCAGACTCTTTTCAGGGCTGCACAAGACCCTGTAGTTTATGGATTTAGAGTCTTTGATGTGAAAAAGTCTTGTCAGAAGAATAATAGTAATTTCCTGTTCACGAGTGTCATGTTTATCTGGTAAATAACACTGCAGAGGACATATTCTGCCAACTTTTTAATATCAAGAATGCCATTTTAACATCAAGTTTCTTAAGTGGACTTTTGGTACAGTTTCAAAAGGTGAATGAACACTAACAGATAATCTAAGAAAACATCTGTCTTGTCTGTTTCATTGAAGTTTGTTTTTGTTTTTTTTTGCTTTTTCCTCATCAGGGTCAAAAAGGTGAACCTGGAGACATTACAGATGTAAGCTGACACTTCAGCGTGTGATTTTGGAAACAACTTGTTAGCTGCCTTCAAGAATTCAAGAGCTTGTATGAAACCTAGTTCACAAACCTTAATATTCTAGTGAAGGGAGCTGTAGAAATACAGTATTGGCGAATAGTAGAATTGTTTTACCACATTCATTTTTTATGTTTATCTTCTGATAGACATATTGTCTGGTATGAAACTAGTGTCAAACTTACACCTCAAAATACCCAAATGTTTTCAGTTACTTGATATTTCTGACCTTAATCTTATCAAAACTAGATTATATATCAACCAAATGAATACAACGCTCTGTTAGCATGAGCTTAAAATAAATTAGAAGAGAAAAAGACAAAAATGGAGGTAGTTAACCCACTCAGGAGGAAGACAGCCAAGCACCATGAGGTTTCCATATTGCCCATTAGGAGCAAGCCATCAGAAAGCAGCAGAGAGAGAGTAAACTCACTGCTGCTGCTGCTGCTGCACCTGGAAACACTTTGCTCCTCTGAGAATCACAAGTTCATAGCAGGAAATAAAAGAGCATTGTTTACTGTATGTTTCTGGTTATGATTTGCCTAAAGACACTGGTAATTAACAAGTCTGCTCCAGTGGAGGAAAGATCATTTTTCTTTAAACCTTGTGGTAGAAATACATTTGATAAATGAAGGCATTTAGTGGATTTTTCTTCTTTTTTTTTTCATATATAGGTTGTAGGACCAAGAGGACCATCTGGCCCAATGGTATGCACCATTTTCTACCTGTAAATGTATTTTATATGTCTTCTACTAGAGGACTTTTACAACTTTGTTTCATGATAGAAAGCCATGTAAGAAATTGATATAACAGCAACAGACTTTAAATATTTCAGCTGCTTCTTTGTATTACATATTTAAAATGTTTATTAAAGTTACTGAGCCCCTTCTCCTGTTCCCCCAGGGCCCACCAGGAGAGCAAGGACCTCGTGGACTGAGAGGAGACAAAGGAGAGAAGGTTGGATTTGCAGAGTTAAAATTAAATCATTTTCCCCGTTGACCCCTAAAAGACTAGAGCCATATAATCCGCTCAGTTAACAAGTACAGTATGTCCGATTGAATCTGATAGCTGCCGGTCCTGGAGGGTGGGGTTTGGGGTGGCGTTGCAGCGTACAGGTTTGGATAATGGCAGCCTTTCATTGAGCGCCACAGTCTAACCAGTCATGTGTCGTTCCCATTAGGCTCTGTGGTCTGGGTTGTTTAACAGATGTGAGGCTGTCGGAGGCTCAGAATGTAAACGTCGGCCTCGCGCTCAGCCGGTGCAGGAAAGGCTTTGATGGTGTCATTAATGTAACAACACGGATCTGATCAAGGCTGCAGGCGGGGAGTTTATCTTGTTTATGCAGATTTAAACATGAGGCAGATTTAGTTTTGGCCAGCAGAAGCTGAGCACTGTTTTAGGTGTTTGATACATTCTTAGGTTTGGATCTGCTCGCAGGGTAATTTGTCTCCACATGCACACAGGTATGCACAGTTGTCTAATTGGACCGCAAAAAGGATCAGCATACGCAACAACCTGCAATGATGCACTGAGAGATTTTTTTTAACTCTACGCAACAATTTAATGAAATAAAACCAATTTTCATTTTTTAAACCAATAAAACCTGCTGTTTGTTAGTTATAATGGATATTTTGAACCTTGATGGTTATAAAAAGACAGGTTATTTTCATGTTAAACTGTCAGTGCAGTTTGGAACAGATTCAGATGAGCTTTACGCTGCTGTCAGCTGTGTTTTCTCTGCCAATAACTGTGTAATGATTTATTTAAGCTGCTCCTGAGCTTCAATATTGGCCCACAGGCCTAAAAATACATAAACGATTTACTGTAGATTTTTTTTTATGAAGCTCTTCTTTACTTGTGATTTTGGTCCCAGTGTTTTTAAAGTTCCCTTTTTTTTCTTAAAAATTTCTTTATTCTTAAAATTAATTTCAGTTTCCCAACAAAACACTAACCGACCAGCTATAACACAATTAGAATAGTTCATGTAAAGTGCCTGTGACATGTCTGTCCTTCAAATACAAAAAGTTAAAGAAAACTTTTTTATACTTAAGAAAATTGGCATAGTACACATGATTTTAACCATTTTGTCACATAACTGGCCTACTTTCTTTTGAAT
>JAUBOC010000138.1:8663068-8684957 GCA_032275365.1 Anablepsoides cearensis | reverse complement strand
AGATTGTCTTGACCATGTCTACATGCCTAAATGCACTGAGTTGCCGCCATGTGATTGGCTGATTAGAAATTAAGTGTAAACGAGCAGTTGGACAGGTGTACCTAATAAAGTGGCCAGTGAGTATGTATACATACATACATCTTTAAACTTGTTTTTTGACCCAGTTGAGGCTGAATTAGGTGACATCACCTGAGGCAGGTTTTATATTTAGTGCAACTCCGTCAGCTTAAAAAGCCTTTGCAGAATTTTTTTATTGTGTGAACTTAAACAGGATCTAAACATCCTAAACAGGTAAAGTTGTTGTTAACATTTTACCAATAGAATATTAAAACATGCTATAATCCATAAAACTTGCCAACATTCTGTTAAAATGTAATTATTTTATCATTGCACAACCAGTTCTTGTTATATGTTGACGCTGCACATCAGTGTTCTCATTCATGTGTCAGTTCTGAGTCATTTCCATCAGATGTTGCAGCGCTGCCTGTTACTCACTGATGATCAGAGGTGTAAATGATTTTACACGGCGCCGTATGTTCTGCCCTCCCTCCTCTTTTCAGATTATTCCTCTGTGGATTGAATGATCTGCTGATTCAGCCAGATTTCAGCTCTGTTTCTGTTCTCTGTCAGGGTCTGACGGGTCGTCCTGGTGATGCTGGACCTCAGGGCAAAGGCGGACCCTCTGTAAGTGCCTTTTTTGTAGCATAACTGCAGTTTGCTGTCCGTTTGTTTCTGCTGGAGTCAGTTTACGGTTTTGTTATTGCGCAGTTACATTTGTTTTTGCATTGCTTAGATTCTGTGAGTCCTGATAAAAGGCCCAATGTTTCTAACTGAGCTCTTCATCAGGGAGCTCCTGGTGAAGATGGTCGTCCAGGACCTCCAGGCCCTCAGGGAGCCCGTGGACAGCCTGGTGTCATGGGATTTCCCGGACCCAAAGGAGCAACTGTAAGTACTCGTGATGCCAAGCTAAAAGCATCTTCTTCTGTTTGATATACTATTTCAAGACAGTTCGGACATTTGATCTCATCTGTTCTGAATAAATATTAAACTGGATCGATATCGTCCACCGCTCTATGAAGCACCTACGTTTTATGTAACATGCACCAGCACGTGCACTATTACCCCTCTAATAATAGATACAGCACAGAGGGGGTTTTGACTGACAAATGCATTGTGTCTTTTTTATTAGGGGCTAGCTGGTAAGTCAGGTGAGAAAGGACTGGCTGGAGCTCCTGGTTTGAGAGTAAGTAGATTTTTATTGTTATTATGATTTTTTTTTTACTAAAGATGACACACATCAGCCAAAAAGGTTTGAATTAGACTGCAGTAATACATCATATGATCATTGTGAGCTTATTTACATTTTTATTATGGGTTATAGTACATAATATTTGACCTATTTTAAGATTCTTGAGAATTTCCCATTGTCAAACGTATAGATATCTATATGAGTAAATCACATAATAGAAAAGCAATTTAATCTTGTTTGGAACTCAGACAAATGGAGCTTGTGTACACGTTTAGTTCAGCCTCCACATACAAAGGATTGTGCTGAAAAGCCCAGTTTTAACCCTGAGACGTTTGTGCAGCTAATAGCATCACCTTTGGTTCTGCCTTAACTCCTGATATTTATCTGTCCCCGCTCCTCAGGGTCTGCCTGGCAAAGATGGAGAAACCGGCTCTGCTGGACCCCCTGGCCCTGCCGTACGTATCTCCATCTTCCTCCCTCCGACTCTATAGCTTCAACACTGATTTTTATCTCCTTTTCCAAGTCCTCACATAGAACCACTCTTCGGTATCTCGATTTCCCAGATGGTCTGTACAATAGCTTTGTCGAGGGGAACAAAAAAGTCCTTGACGCTCATGTCTGGACATGATGAGATTGGATACCCGACTCAAAGACCCTCATCCTGTTTGTGTTTCAGTGCACTGAAAAAGTCTACTCAACATAAAAGCAGATGATGACTTCATTATATATGAATAATGATATGAGAGTGGCATCGTTTCATAATTTCCTACCATTATATCCATTAAAATGAAGTCAGGGAAATGTTCTTGCTATTAGAATGTGATGATAATGGACTGTGGATTGTCTGTTCAGGGCCCTGCTGGGGAGAGAGGAGAGGTAGGACAGCCCGGTCCATCAGGCTTCCAGGTGAGTCTGTCTACTTCTACATTATTGCTTATTAGACTCTGAATATATTTTACTCTTAATTTGAAATCAACATATTTACTGCAAAATAAGAATTTCACTCAGTTTGTTCCTCAGTTCTATTTTATTCTGTGCAGGCTTTCTGATCAAACTTGATGGTTAAAATTTAGAGGATATTTCTGTGAACACTTTAGAGAAAAAGCAAGTTTTCTAGAGTTCAGCTGTTTGTGGTGCAATAGAAAAACACGACTTATTTTGTACCCTTAAACATAATGTTGATTCTGCAGTTGCAGCTTTGCATTTGCTGCATTCAGGGGTTATTCCTGCTGACTGTTTCTGCTTCTGTCCTGTGTGCGCAGGGTCTTCCTGGACCTCCTGGACCTCCTGGAGAGGGAGGAAAACCTGGAGACCAGGTTGGTGCAGGTCTTTTCTGATGAAATGTGATTGTAAAGTTCACACCCTAGCAGTGGAAATAGTAGTGCTATTGTTCTGCAGCTGTTTTAAATGGCTGCATAATGAGCTCTAAATAATCACACTTTAAATGCTCTCACCATTAATGAGTTGATAATTACGTTTACGGTTACTTAGTCATTGTGTCAAATTAAAAACAAAACAAGTACATAACAGATGATCCTTTTTACTCCCGACACATCTTAGTTTCTCTGTCGACTGAATCTAATTTTGCCTCTTTGTTGATGTTAAAGAGTAAAACACAGTTGTCAAAACACATAAGTGTTGTAGTTTTTTTTTTTTTTTCATAACTTTATTTTTCGCTTGTCTTAAGGGTGTTCCTGGAGAGGGTGGACCTTCCGGTGCCACTGGACCCAGAGTAAGTTCACAGACCTCAGTTGATTTCACTAAGTTCTGGTCTGCTGAGTATTAGATATGCCCTTAATTATAGCTGTGACATTTTTTATTTATTTATTTATTTTTTTTTTTTTCAGGGAGAACGTGGTTTCCCAGGAGAGAGAGGAGCTGCTGGCCCTCAAGGTCTGCAGGGACCCAGAGGCCTGCCCGGAACTCCTGGAACCGACGGACCCAAAGTGAGTCCAGCAACCAGAGGACAGTGTTCAGATTATTAAACACTGCTCCGTGAAGGTTATTCACTGGAAAATAAGTTTTTATTTTAATGCAACAGCACACACACACATGACTGATAATTACCTCAGGGATTTGGAAGTTGAGTTGGGCAGATTTTATGTTATTTTATTAAAAATGTGCAATAGTGGAAAAAAAAACTAATGGATGTAAAGAACTCACATGTTCTGCTTGTGAAGTATCAGAGAATGATCACCTCATAGAGGTCTGTATTACATCTGGGCCATGAGACAGCACCAGTTCAGTCCGTTTGATGATGAACATTTCATCACGTAAGAGGGAATTACAGTTGGGCTGTCTTTGTGGCTCAGAGGCAGCTACTCCAAATTAGAGTTACTGTGTCTGAGATGATTAACCAGAGAACAAAGCAAAAATTGTTTTTCTGAATTATGAAGTTCTGCTTGATTTTTTGACTTTACTTCGTTTAACTGCTACATTTAGAAAATAATTTAGTGTAAGTGTGACATTTGAAATTTGTTTTATTTTTAAAAAGCTAAACTTTCTTTTTATGATTTCAGGTAGTCTCAGAAAAAGATTCTCAGGTCTTTATGAAGGTTGTTTTAAAGGGTTTCTTATGTTTTTGGTGTTTGTTTTTTTTACTCATTTGCAGTCCACGTTTTGTATTTGACCATGAAAATAAGAAAAAGCTGACAAGTGGAGGATTAATATCACTACTTTAGATGAATAATATCTGAACTTTATGTCTTTAAAAAATAAGAAGTGCCTCTGGAAAGCCTGAAGAACTATTGACTATTGACTACTGACTTTGATAGATTTCACGAAAGTCTGAATACTTTTATAAAATATGTGACCTATCATATCGAAATGAGGATTAAGGCAAATTTGGTCAAAATTTCCTCATCACATATTCAGATTTCTGCCTTTAAAAGCTACATTTTGATACCTAGATCATTCTGATATCATAAACGGAACCAAAAATATGCCCTAATTTGTCTTGTTGGTTACGATAATACATTGATATTTGGTCTGAATCCTAATTTTATGTAATTTTAATGAGGAATTTTTATATCATTATGAAGAGAAAGTCTCACAGTATTTAAATATTGACATTTCCCAGCTGGAAAGAAACAAAAACTTTGCTAGCTCACAGGGAAAATATCAAAATTTAGAGGGATTTTTCCTCAAAATAATTTTTTTTGTTGCTACTGCTCAGAAAAGTGCTAAAAATTTCTTTTATGATTATATTTCACACAATTCATTAAAATGAAACACTGATAAGGCATTTATTTGTTATATTTGAAGAATTTCATTTTCTGTTAGTCTTTTAATTAAAACACTATGTTTGTCTATTTCTCCATTTACCACTTTTAAACTTAATCCTCATTTCGATGTGACGGATCACATATGTACAAATAAAAAATAAAGAAATTACACTTTTTCCTTTAGATTTTTGTACAATATGTTACTTCAGCTCTTCACCTCGTATTTTCCCACATCTATACCATCCAAAACCCATTTCCTTCATTCATAATTCACATTTTAAACTCATAAAACCTTTTATGTTTTAAGGAGAATATCCTTGTTTTACATTCCTATTGGTAACTTAATATATTTCCAGTAAAGTCCTTGACTTCCTCATCCACAGCAGTAATTTCTCACTGCTGTGCAGTGAGCAGAGGAAGAGCTCAAACCAGTGACAATTCACATTTTTAGTTTATCAGCTCAGATTTTAATCCCACTTTATAGATTTTTTTTCTCCCCATAAGGTCAAACGAGCGGATAGAGAGGATGAGGATTAGAACCAGCATGTATGTGATGGGGATTTAGCCAGGGGTGTGGGGGGGAGTGTGAACAGACAGTCTGTAGGTTGGTATTAAAGCACAATCATTTGCTGCACAAGCCTCACAGCTTTGTACATCAGTCATCTTCTCCTTTAAGTTAGAATAAACAGTGATTTCAAAGCACCGACAGCCCAAAACTGATTGTTGTGTTGGGTCCTGCTGTTAGCTGTAATGACTGGAGATAGGGAGCAGATGCCGTGTTGCTGTGTTTGTGCATCTCAGGCTGCAGCAGAAAGCCCAGATGACAAGACTTTCTCTCCATGATCAGGAGTGGGGTCTGATGGAGCCACTTAAAAAAAAAATCAAAGTGCTTTTTGTTTCATTTTCTTGTCTTTGATCTGTAGAATAAATTGTGTTCTGATAAAAATATATATCTTTGACTAATATAGAATTAAAGGTGATCCTATATGAAATAATGTTTTTGCTTCTAAGACTTATTTATTGATATTTATATTTTGTGTAATTAGGATCCACATAAAATGAAACCTGTTTTGTTTCTCTAACCTTTCTTTCAGTCTTTAGATAACCTTGTACACAAGACAAAAAGATTAAGAAGTCTCTTTTGTTACTGCTGATGTGTTCTTGCTGTGAGATGTCACCATTTTTGTATTATTTGACATTTATAAAAAATAAGAAAAAAAACATCCTAAATGTGTCAAAATATATTAAAAAAAATCTTGTTTCAAATCATTTGATGAAACCTGCTGCCTACATGATATAAAAACATAAAGTACAGATTTCAGTTCACGGCACAACTCTCTGCTGTAACTCGTCTCTTTTTATTTGTGATCTGTCACAGGGAGCTATTGGACCTGCTGGTGGTGCAGGAGCTCAGGGACCCCCAGGTCTGCAGGGTATGCCTGGAGAGAGAGGAGGTGCTGGCATTCCTGGACCCAAAGGAGACAGAGTACGCTACAAACCGAGCCTTTAAAAAAAATGAATATGTACATGTTAAAATATGCAGATTTTTATTTTTCATCTGCTTGCGGTTCACACGTTCTCTGTGACTGACAGTTTTCGTTTGTTGGTCCCTGTAGGGCGACATTGGAGAGAAAGGACCTGAAGGTGCTTCCGGCAAAGATGGTGGCAGAGTGCGTGACAAGCATTTATTTTATACATTTATGAAAACCAATGCTAAAAACCGGCAGAACTCTTAAAAGGTATCTTCTAAATGTTTCCTTGTTACAAATTCTGAACTTTGTTGCAGGGTCTCACTGGTCCCATTGGTCCTCCTGGACCTTCTGGTCCAAACGGTGAGAAGGTGAGTTCTCCTCCCTGGAAGTTGCATCATCACTGCAGTCTGTCAATACTCGAGTGCCAGATTGTGACTGGCTGCATGTAAAACAGCTATTTATAGCTTGACATTTCTCACTGATGATGGTTCTGTGCTTCTTGTAGGGTGAATCTGGGCCTGCTGGACCTTCTGGAGCTGCTGGTGTTCGTGGTGCTCCTGTAAGTGTTGCAATTTATTTTAAAATTGAAATTCTTTTTTTTTTTTTAATATTCAGTAATAATCAGTTCTATTACTACATTTTGAAAGTAAAGTTGATGTCTTCTGATGAGGTGCAGTTCTTTTAGGACTTAATTTAATTTGCTCTATTTATCCTCCAGGGTGATAGAGGAGAGACTGGACCTCCTGGACCGGCTGGGTTTGCTGGACCTCCTGTAAGTTTGACTTTAAAAAAAAATATATATATATGACAATATTTGATTGTATTTCTGCAGAAAAACAAGAACTCAGAGCTGCAGATCAGAAATCTTGACTTTAAAGCTATTTTTAGTTTATTTATTTCAGTCATAAATAATCATTACTGTAGCGATCTAAACAAATAACTTTATTTAATTCAGACGTCTTACATGTTGCACATAATCTACAAGATTAAGATGGTTCACTAAAATGTATTTTGATTGACAGTTGATTTCTAAAGATCTAAACTTTCTTTTAAATACTTTAAGTAGACTGAAAATTTGCTAAAATGGAAAAGACATAAAAAATATAAGTTCTTCTGAAAGTTTGGATAACATAAGGGATAATTTGAGACTTTTCCACAGCACTGTCTTGTTTATCCTAAACTTGCATGGCAGTGTTTTGTGGATTTAGCAACAAAGTATCCTCACAGACAGATCATTTCAGACGTGTTCATGCACTGATTTCCACAGCAGAAATTACTGTTTGTTTTGCATTTCTGCCTGAGGACCGGAAGATAAGAGATTCAGTATAGATTTTCCATTTACCGTGTCGGTCCTTGTATGCAGAGACTTTTCCATATAATTTGACTGTTTTGATGATTCTATGTGCCGTAGATAAGACGCTCAGTTTTTGTTCACATGGTCTTTTACAGAGTGTTAAACTTGTTTCCTTGTTTTGGGCCCTGCTGTTTTGAGATGTGTTGCGGGTAGAAATTCAAAGCAATTAGTTTGGCTATGATCCAAAAGTTGAACTGTTTTCTTTCTGATTTACAGTCAAAATTACTGCTCAAATGATTCACTAATGATCTTGTTTCATTTAGACTTTTCCATTTTTTTTAAACAGTGTTATAATATCAATCAGTTTAGAAATTTTAGTGAAAATATTGAATATAAAATGGACAATACTCAAAGGACTCCTGCAGAGATAATACATGGAAATAGGAAACTATTCAGCTCGATGATAACTTGTCATAAAAAGATTTTATCATTATGCCTGAACACATGGGAATTCCAATAAAAAAAACTTAATTTGTTTTTATTCATCTAAAAAAATCACGAGACAGCTTTAATACATGTTTTTACTTTGTCAAAGAGGGACACAAAATGACAGAAATCTAGCCAACTTTCAGTTTTGCTGCTTCTATCTGCAAACACTTTGACGCTTTTGTCAGTGTTTCAAACTTCCATCAGTTCATTATTCTGTCATGTTTCCCTGGTAAATAATTACGTGGAAAAGATATTAGTTTGTTAGGCTGTCACAAGTCTTAGCATTTTTTAGCTCAATTTCTCCCCCCATGTCTCCAGACAGACATTTAACAGATGGTTTTCATAAACCACATCCTTTCAAATGGGTTTCATCAATTTGTTCCTTATAACAAAATTGATCTTGGGGCTTTTTTTCCCCTTCAGGTTACACTGTGATTAATTATAGATTTTGTGTCAAGGAGAATGCCTCTGCCACATCTGTAAATATATACAAATATACATTGTTCACAGCATTGTTACACAGTAGCGTCACATCGCAGCGTGTCACGACACAGATGGATTGCATTCTGTCAAAGAAAAAAATGAAAGTAACTTATCTATTTCTATATTTTGTAATGAGGTTCTTGATTATATTTACTTAGCTCTATAAAAATCACTTCATGTTACACCAAGCTGTTTGATTTCTAGCTGACACTGATCATTAATGGCTTTATTATATAATAATCACATGATCAACTACAGCATTAGATACTCAGACCTGGCTTTGTAGTTTAGGTCTGGTTTCCTCCTCCTGTGTGGTGAAGGCAGGGTGGCACCAACACAAGAAAACCTATCTGCATGTGTTTTTTCTTTCAGGGAGCTGATGGTCAGCCTGGAACCAAGGGAGAGCAGGGAGAGTCTGGACAAAAAGGAGATGCTGGTGCCCCTGGACCTCAAGGACCATCTGGTGCCCCTGGACCTGCAGTGAGTGGGGTGTTTTTTGTTTGTTTGTTTGTTTGTGTTAACACTTAATCTTCTTGGTAGCTTTGTTTTGAGGGATGCCTTCATCAAAAAATGTTTGTTTTTTTAATATAAAAGGAACAATTTATATAAAAAAAAGATACTGAATGACTGACATTTCACAGAATAAAAATAAATCTGGCTTTTATGCACTGTTCAGCAGAAACTTTCTTTTTCATCTCTTTGTTGAACGTTTATGGATTTAACAGCAGGTCACAGTGACAGGTGACCTTGTCAGTTTTTGTGCAGCACGAGGCAGAATGAAAGACTAGCTGATGCACAAAAAAAATAAAAAATAAATAAAACAGACAACAAAAGGTCACATTGTAACGAACAGATTGTTTTCTGTTCCAGGGTCCTACGGGGGTTTTTGGACCTAAAGGTGCTCGTGGTGCTCAGGGACCTCCTGTAAGTGAATGTTTGTCTTTACTGTTTTCAAGTGTCTCACACTTAATAATTGGATATTTAACAGGTGCAAATGTGTTTTTGTTTTTGCTTGATTTTTGTTTATATATTTTTCTGTTAGGGTGCTACTGGTTTCCCTGGAGCTGCTGGCCGAGTTGGACCTCCTGGTCCCAACGTAAGTTAAGCGTCCAACTAAGTAAATACTTTAACATTTATTTAATGTGTTTCTTTAAAAAAAACCTAATTAGTGTTTAGCAGCATGAAAAACATAAGAAACACATAAAGAACAAAGCTTTTGTCTTGTTTAGTGTGCAGCAGAAGCAATAGCTTTCCTTTCTAAATGCCATCTGATTTAAAGAAAATGCAAATTATTCACGCACTTCACCAGCACCCACACACTTCCAAAAGCAATTTGTCTGTCACAGCAGGACAATGTGTAGAATGTTACCATTTAACTTAAAAAAGAGACATCATCTCAAAGTCTAACGCTGGTAAATATGAGCTATAAGACAGTATTTCAAGCAAATGACAAAATTTCTCTCAAACAGAGAACTTTATCAGACAAGAAGTCTGATAAAGTTCTCTGTTTGAGTCTCTTAACTTTAAACAGAATTCTCCTGTTATTCATTTCGTATTTCTAACAATTTTATGTATGTCTCCTCTTTAGGGTAATCCTGGACCCTCTGGTCCTGCCGGACCTCCCGGGAAAGATGGACCCAAGGGTGTGAGAGGAGATTCTGGACCTCCAGGCAGACAGGGTGACGCTGGGCTTCGTGGTCCTGCAGGAACTCCAGGAGAGAAAGGAGATGCTGGAGAGGATGGTCCTCCTGTGAGTAGCACATAAAACACCTGACACAGAGACTTTATTTTCTGGCCCTAAATTTAAAAAAAAAAGATAAAATATTAGGTTTCTGCAACACTCACATA
Source organism: Anablepsoides cearensis (assembly GCA_032275365.1). Classification (NCBI taxonomy): domain Eukaryota; kingdom Metazoa; phylum Chordata; class Actinopteri; order Cyprinodontiformes; family Rivulidae; genus Anablepsoides; species Anablepsoides cearensis. Next base: position 8,674,898 of record JAUBOC010000138.1, on the reverse strand, counting down.
CTGATCTGTATGTGTGTTTGGTTATCCTCTTAAAGAAAAAAGTTTACTCAGAAGAAAAGAGAATTTTTTTTTTTTAGTATTTTATAATTTAGCCCTTTAGTGTATTTCTTTCCACATAGGGAGACACTTATAGTAGTAATGGACCCAGTACACACTGATACACAGAGCTGTCAGTGTCCACCACGGGCTCTAATAGCAGACTAAGACATATGACGACGCCGAGCAGCACAATCCAGAGACAGTCTGATGATGAGACTCCAGGCTTTTACCCTCCCACCACTCCGAGTCACACACACACACACACCAGTCACAAACACATGACGAGTCCCGTCAGGATAATGACAGCCCTTGTCACAGAGGATCGCCCTCTCAAGCACAGGCAGCTGCCGCGTCTCTCCTTCCTATAGATTTCATCCTGTGTATAAAATCTCGAATCTTGTTTCATCACATCAAAGCCTTGATCTGCCTACTGGTGTGTCTCAGCCGTCACTTCCAGTCAGGTGTTCATTGTGAACATGGTTCCTGGGAGCTGCAAGACGGTTTTGACAGAGCAGCCTGTGGATGTGAGGCTGAAGCAGAACAGAGATACTGCTGCTGGGATTAAAATCCTGTGTGCAATAAGTGACAGAAGCTGTTACATATTAACATAGGAATTCTTTAAAAAAAATAAAGTGTGTGGATTTTTAAAAGTGCTTAATAATCCAAATTGAGAAATAAATCACATCATACCATCCTGGTAATTGGGGTTTCTGCTGTTTGTTTTTCCCCTCAGGGTCCACTGGGTCCTTCAGGTCCCCAGGGATTGGCTGGTCAGCGCGGTATTGTTGGTCTGCCTGGACAGCGAGGTGAAAGAGGTTTCCCTGGTCTGCCTGGGCCGTCTGTAAGTACCCTCATGTAGAAAAACCTGCAAATCCTTTTTATTGACTAGTTTGTCAATTCCCTTTTTTTCACTTGATGAATAATTTGATTAACATATTATACAATAACTATATTTACAGACGTTCAGCTGTGATAATTAGGAAACTGAAAGGGGAAAAACTAAAGAGGATAAACAGAAAAAAAACCAAAAAATATAATAAAAACACGAAAACCGAACTTAGAACTACGTCAAATTGCAACACACTGCACACTGCACAAAATTTGAAAACATTTAAAAGTGTGATTATTTGACACATCTTCATTGAGACTTTATATTGTTTGACTGTTATAATATTGTTTTGATTGTATACAAGGCCAAAATGATGATATAGAAATACAAATTGACGATAACGTTTTGATTAATAGTTGATTTTTAAGGGGTGGACAGGAGGAACTGTTCGTCTGCCGCAGGATTCATTTTATCCAACATTGTCAAGCAAAACGGGACACCTGATTGGCAGCACCTAGGGTACAGAATCAAAAATATTTATTTTTAATAAATAAATGAAAAAACAAGTGTTGATAGCAGTGTTTGGCATATTTTCCATGTGCACAACCCATATAATCAGCTGTACTGCTCCTCCCACAAATGCATGTTCCTTACAAATATGGCACCATTTAAAAGGGAATTTAACAGGCTTTCCAGTGGTATAAGATTTATTGCCAAGAAGCATTGATATTACAAAGAAATATTCTACCACACATTAATTCCTTACTTTTTTGTGCTAAATTTGGAAATGTTCTCTGTATCATAGAGCATCAAACTGAAAGAAGATTTAAAAAAAGCTCTAATTGGAACCTTTTTTCTCTCCCTATTAGTTTCAGCACATTTTCCGCTGTATGAGCTGTAAACAAACTCAGCTCCCAGATTTATTTAGGAAAACATTAGTTTAGTTCTGTGACTGTTTCTGTCACAGTTGTGACAGAAACCGTTCAGACATGTAACACCTTCCCCCAAAAAACCAACTCAAAACCTCATCTGTAATGGCTTCTGAGTGAATGTGTGTGTCTTTTTTTTTTTTTTGGAGCACATGTCACAATGACACAAACACAAGCGGACAGGCAGATTCAGTAGGTGAAAACACAACCATCCCTGCCGTCGTTGCTCATAATAAATATTCATGAATTTGTCATATGAAACACAAAGCCGACTGTTTTTGTCTCTCAGTAAAGTAAAGGTGGAAAACCAGCAGACATGCTCCGGACTGACATTCGGACGTGTTCTCATTTAATCGCAGTCAAAACACATCTCATGTTGAACCAGTGGTTTTCTTTTTGTGATTTAATATACATTATGGCATAAATAAATAAATAAAAACTCTGAAATGTCACACGATATGATATGTGACATGTTTTCTATTTACAACATGTCAGTGAGCACATCTATACCATCAATTATTCACAAGATGGATGAAGAAAATCTGCAGTAAACCAAGACCACTTTAGAATAAATAACTTTCATTAAACTATAAATTCAGTTTCTTTGATTAGATTTGGATTTTTAAATATTTCTTTTTTTGGTTTAAATAATCACACTTTAAATAATAAGTGTCCTAATGTATATATTTGTTACAAATAAATGCTGTAAAATAGTGTGTATGGGTAAAAGCTGATTATCTGACAGTTTTCTTGTCTATCTGTGTCATCTGGTTTGGTCAAGCAGGATTTAATCATATAAGCTGATTAAATAGATGTGCGTTTAATAATAATTACTAAGGACGGTCAGTTGCTTTTGTTTTCTGGGACAAAAACGTGAAGCAAACACACCGAGATTCTTAATTCAAACAATCACAGAAACACACTAAAAAAGTTTGTGTTTTAAAGTTTGGATTTTAGGATGCAGACTGACTGTCCAACAGTGAGAACATATTGTCATATCTACAGCACAGTCCCAGAAACTGTAGTACACGTGATTTATATAATGATTTGTGTCATTTTGACAGAACAAAATAAAAAAGTTTCTCTTTCCTCTCAGGGTGAGCCTGGAAAGCAGGGAGGCACTGGTGGTGCTGGAGACCGTGGACCCCCTGGACCTGTTGGACCTCCTGGACTCACAGGACCTGCAGGGGAGCCTGGCAGAGAGGTCAGGAAATGACATATATATATACTATCAATCATGTATTTGATGCATCTGTCTCAGCTAGTCCAGTTTCAGTCCCGTGAGGTTTGCATCACAAATCTATTTTCATTGTGTTTGCAACAAATTATTAATGTGTTCGGTTGTAGCGGATTTCATTATGCAGCTGATTTCTATTCAGTAGGACATCTGAGGAGGTACAGAGGTACAGGTGCATACAAGAAAAGCTTCATGTTTGTCTGTTGTCTGACAGGGCAACCCTGGATCTGACGGACCTCCGGGTAGAGACGGTTCTGCTGGAATCAAGGTGAGAAGCATCAGCGTCAACACCATGATTTATGAAACTGATGTACACAGATCAGTCATTACATTATGACTCATCTAGGACTGAAATAGTCTTTAAAATAAGTCTGACAAATAAGAACGTGGAAAGTATCCTGTAGATGAGATCCCTTAGGGTTTGAGTTGTGTCTTATCTCTGTGGACTGGACTCTGGTTCCCACAGGTGCTGGGAGAAGAGGTCTGCTACTGTAGAGAAGCAATTTGCTGCCATGTGGGAGGGGTTATTGGGCTTCAGTTGAGCTAAAAAAATATATATATTGGTGGGAGGAAAGTGTCCAAAAACATCAATTTTTTAATCAAAACTCTGTATTTAATCAACATAAGCAGTGTGGCTCAGTTTACCTGTCCTTGGGTTTAATGTTTTGGCCAATATGTGTGATTATACACCATTGAATATGGTTTATTGGCTGTTTTTGAAGTAATTATTTGTTTCCAAACTGCATTAATTAACCATTGAGCAATCACAAACCGTTTTCTTGTTATTGTATTTTAATCATATATGTGCATTAAATCACTTCAAATGGCAAATATGTATTTTCTATATTAGGGTTGGGCATAATCGTATCGTGTGCAATTAATCCTCAGAAAAACAATAATCTATTATTTTTTGGCACTTGACGATTAATACAATTAATGACAGCAGGCAGACTGATTGTAGGTTTCCTGGGTCATTCCGCTCGATTAATCAAATACGACAAACATTTGAAAAATTTGTTTTGTGATTTATTTATCATAACTCCGTTTGGTTGGTATATCAATGAAATAAAAAAATTTGATGTACAGCCTGAAGTCTGTACTTTTGAGACAGTTTGGAACAGATTTTTTATGAAGAGCAAGTCTTTTCCACTAGAGTGATTTAAATTGGTCATGTGACTAAGATATGAGGGCGTCCAGGGACTTGTCAAATTAATCGTTATCGGCTAAATACCACAATTAATTGTGATTAATTTTTTTGCCAATATTGCTCTATATGCTCACACTATGTAAACAGCAATGATTCTGTTAAACATAGCTTCTCCTTTGTCTCTGTTGTTCTCTTTTTGCTGCAGGGCGATCGCGGTAACACTGGTCCTGCAGGTGCTCCTGGTGCTCCAGGTGCGCTCGGTGCTCCGGGCCCAGTGGGACCCACCGGCAAACAGGGAGACAGAGGAGAGCCTGTGAGTAATGACTTCGACACAAGGGAGCATATCATTCTCAGTGTATTGCAGAATAGACTGTATTTTTTACAAAAAAACAAAAAAAATGTTTAAAAAGTTCTAAAGATTAAAGGATTTTACTGTCTGTGACACTTAAAGGCAAATGTATGCTCACAGAAAATTAGCATATCGCCTGATACTGATTTCTCCAGTGTTTTATCTCTAACAGACCTTTTGTTAAACAGATAATTAAACGGTGTGATTGCTTTTCTCATTTGCATATCATTTATTCTGTGTATTTTATTAAAGGTTATCTACAATTTCAGCATCAGTTTTCTTTTAAAATGTGTTCTAAAATACTCTGACCTTTGAAGTCATGCTAGTGAAAGAAGTGTAGGTCTTACACTGTATGTGAACAATCTGTTGAGAATAATACAAATATTTAACCTTGTTAAAATATCACCTCTACTGGTTGTCTTGTTTTGTAGGGCGCACAAGGACCTGCTGGATCTCCAGGACCTGCTGGAGCCAGGGGGATGCCTGTATGTGAACACTAAATCAATTTAATTATTGTCAGGGTTTGAAAAATGTCATATTTAGCTCTGCACACAGGAGTCAGTAGTCATTTAAAACCTTTTCTTGTCTGTTTTCAGGGACCCCAAGGACCTCGTGGTGACAAAGGAGAGTCTGGAGAGTCTGGTGAGAGAGGACAGAAGGGACACAGAGGTTTCACTGGTTTGCAGGGGCTCCCTGGACCCCCGGTAAGAAGTCATAATTACTGTTCAGATATCTTCATCCTTAAACCTTTTGTGTTGCTTTGGTTCAAAATATTTTTCATGAACATCTGATTTTCACTGTGCCTTTTCTGCATTAGGGTCAACCTGGAGACCAGGGTGCTACTGGACCTTCTGGACCTTCTGGACAAAGAGTGAGTACAAATATCATCTAAATACTCGGATATATTTAAAAATATGAAAATGTTTGTTTTAATTCCAAATTAAATTATGCAATTTTTGTCATTCGGCATCAGAGTGGTGTTTTTTATTTTCATCTTACTAAATTATGATTTTATTACCTATTTTTATTAATAATTTATAATTACTAGTACACTTTTTATCTTTGTTTGTATATTCTGACACGTTTATCTTTTGCTTTCTGTAGGGACCACCTGGACCCGTTGGCCCTGCTGGAAAGGATGGTTCATACGGTTTGCCAGGACCCATTGGTCCTCCTGGACCTCGCGGTCGCAGTGGAGAAACTGGCCCAGCTGTGAGTACTTTTGGAAACTATTCCCTTTTTAAAACCAGACTAGAATGTGTAAAGAAAGTGTGAAAATGTGAAAGTGTGTAAATGAGGAGCGTAAATCTGATGAATGCGTATCAGGTGCTCGTGCACGAGGAGAGATTAGCATAATTTCCACCCCAATAGCACCATATAAGGCTACGTTTCCTGTCTGACATACAAGGAAGCGTTCATTCATAAATGACACCGCAAAGTAAAAAAGAAGAACTTTACGACTTCGGAGATTGAAATTCGTCTCTCAGAGATCCAGAAAAAGACATTGTAATTTTTAGCAGCATCAGCTGTGGAATTAAAGGATGTGCTTTAATCTCCTGTGAGTCGTACAGTCACAGAAATAAAAATCTAAACCATATAATCATATTCATCTAGTCCTGCTTCGATTTTTCTTTAGTCAAATATTTTTAGTTTAAATGTATCCTCTTCTGAATAAATGCAAGTTTTCATTTATTCAGAAGAAGAGTCGCGCACCACATGCGAATTTTGTTCGTATCTGAAAAAAAATCTTAGAATACGAAAACATTGGTGAATGCCACAAATTCTCCTAAACCACTCGTACGCACAGCTTAAGAACAAATCTGTTCGTACGAACCGTTCTTGCATGAGGCCCAATGAGAGCAAGGTTTGCCACGAAATCATGCATGTCTAATCTGAGTTCTCTGTTTTGTCTCTCAGGGTCCTCCTGGAAACCCCGGACCCCCTGGTCCTCCCGGTCCCCCTGGCCCTGGCATTGACATGTCTGCCTTTGCTGGTCTGGGCCAAACCGAGAAGTCGCCCGATCCTCTCAGGTACATGAGGGCCGACCAGGCCGCTGGGAATCTCCGTCAGCACGACGCCGAGGTGGACGCCACGCTCAAATCTCTCAACAACCAGATCGAAAACATCCGCAGCCCGGAGGGATCCAAGAAGAACCCTGCTCGCACCTGCAGAGATCTGAAGCTCTGCCACCCTGACTGGAAGAGCGGTGAGCGACAGCGGGGGGAATTGGTTGAATTGGGGGGGAGATAATGAAGCAGGCATGGGCTAGACTGGGATCTCAAGTTATAGAAAGTAAATCAAACCTAGTTTGCCCTGTTTGCTTTTTAAAATAATAAAACCCAGTGTGTCACAACATGCAAAACATCCTGACTTATTAACAGCTTTTAAAGAAAATTAAAGAGAAAAAGTGATTTGAAGGAACAACGTCATGTGTCTGTTTTTAGGTGAGTACTGGATTGATCCCAATCAGGGCTGCACTGTAGATGCAATCAAGGTCTTCTGCAACATGGAGACAGGAGAGTCCTGCATCTACCCCAAACCTGCCAAAATCCCTCGCAAGAACTGGTGGTCCAACAAGAGCAAAGACCGCAAACACATCTGGTTTGGAGAGACGATGAATGGAGGATTTCATGTGAGTTTTACAATTTTTTTAGCTTTTCTGCAAGGAAACTACAGCGATGTAATTGACTCGTAATACTAGAATTTGTTTGACATTTTAAGCCTCTTTGGGAGATTCGTACCCACTCTAAAATATGCGTACAGATAATAGCAAGTTAAAATATTTTCAAAAACCTGCTTACATTTTAATCTGATCTTATCCGAAAATGTTCAAAGGTTGTGACTCTAGAACGTAGCAAAAACATAAAGCTTACACATGAAATATGCATCAGGAGCATTAAGCTTTCCAAACTACTATGGTCCTTCCCATGCAGTTTGGCTATGGTGATGACAGCCTGGCGCCCAACACCGCTGCCATCCAGATGACGTTCCTGAGGCTTCTGTCCACCGAGGCGTCTCAAAACCTCACCTACCACTGTAAGAACAGCGTGGCCTACATGGACGCCTTGACGGGCAACCTGAAGAAGGCCGTGCTGCTGCAGGGCTCCAACGAGGTGGAGATCAGAGCCGAGGGCAACAGCCGCTTCACCTACAGTGTTATGGAGGACGGCTGCACGGTAACAAATCCTATTAAGACTCGTGTGACGTCATTTTAATTCACTTTTTTTTACTGTGATTAGATGGTAAAATCATCTAAATGTTTGCTGCTACAAAGAAGCCCAACGTCATCAAAATAATGTTGTGAAATGTGTTTTCCTCTAAACAGAGACACACAGGACACTGGGGCAAGACAGTGATCGAGTACAGGTCGCAGAAGACCTCTCGCCTGCCCCTTGTGGACATTGCCCCCATGGATATTGGCGGAGCAGACCAGGAGTTTGGAGTCGATGTCGGGCCAGTCTGCTTCTTGTAAAAAGAACGAGCAATCGAACCGAGGAGCAAGAAAAAAGTGGAAACTTTAGGAAAGAATAAATTAAGAAAATGAACGAGAAGCGCGCTTCAGAAAGAAAAAAAAAAGGAGAGAAAGAGAGAAAAAGAAAAATCGAGACACTTTTATTTTCAACGGGACTTTTTTTCTAAATAAAAAGTGTTTTTATTTCAAGTCGAACTTCATAGGATATCTGCACTGAATGGCACCGGCAACTGTCATTTGTGATTCCTCCAGCGTTGCCTTCAGTCTTCTATCCCTCCCCTCATGGACACACTCTTTTCTCTTAAATCCCCCTCTCTCCCATCTATCTTATATCTTATGAACAAATAAGAGGAAGTATGAGGAGAATAAAGGAACATACCTGAGAACAAGAGAGAGAACAGTGTGCCGGCATTGATTATTTATTGTTTAGGTTTGTATCTCAGGTATGAGAGGACCGAGTTTGTTGCAAAGTAGTAAAAAATAAACCTGCTTACATATATTTAAGGAGAAAAACACTCATCAGCCAACTTCCTCCTCTTTTCTAATCATCCCATTGCTTTTATGTCACATCCACTAAAGAAAACATATTTGTTTGAAACCAAAAAATCTAACAACGTACTGTAGAGAGTGCAGGTGTTCCTATTTCAGCCGCCATCATTTGTATCAAAAATTACTGTGTATTATAATAAAGTCAATGGTGCTATTGTTGTAAAACAGTTTGTATTTTTTTTTACCAAACAGATACACGCAAATATCATCTTATATATTTTTATATATATATGTATATGTTTATATACATATATATACAGCTTATTTTTATGCATTTCACCCTGGGATTTTTAATTTCATCATGGCAAATGTCTAAACTTGAAACCCTTCTGCTTCCATTTTCTTTCTTTGAAAAAAAAGCCCCCTGAGTAGTTTTTTACAATCAAGGGAATTAGAAAGAATTTTACCTTCTTTTGATTTTTTTTCCCTTTTAAATCTACCTCACAATAAAAAGAAAAACATTGATTAATCTAAATTGTTTTTTCCTAATAATACTTTTTGAAAATGTCCTGTTTTGGATCCAAATGACGTCTATGGTTGGTTGTGAAAGCCCAGTCTGCTGCCCCCCAATTTGCTGTGACCCCCCTCCCATCTGTCTATTGCCTTCCATCAGTCCCCTCACACAGCGCAGACCCTCTGTTCACACACACACACACACATACACACACACACACACACAAATACAGAAGTGATTTTCCAGGTGTGTTTGATTGATGTTCCAAAGCCAGCACAGAGGGCTCATTTGTGTGAGGTTGTGTATATTTTTATTATTAATAATAGTATTATTATTAATAATAATATCATTATTATTATATGATTATTATTTTGATGATCTTGCCTTGTTTTTGTTACATTTTAATTAATGTAAATTGGAAATAAAAGACAAAAACCAAGTAACTTTGTGTTTTTTTATTTTTTTCTTGTTTCCCACTCACCGCTGGAATATTTGTGGGAAGGAGTTTGAATTATTCTATTTAGAAAAAACAACAATACACATTTAAATAATTTGCTGTACCTTAATCCCACTTTATGTTTGGCTTCAACTGTAAAACAGAAAAAGAAAAGGGATCTTAAGAAAGGCAGATTTTTGAGCCTTACATCTATTGTTAATGAAATGTGAAACACTGCAAAACAGTTAAATTAGTGAACGGATTATCTCTTCCTGCCATTTATTGCTTCTGTTTATCTTGTCTTTTGCCTCGACTCATTTTAATGAAATTCCCAGAAACCAATCTTTGGACATACATCTACAACTGATCATCTTTTGGAGTCAGCTTGATAGCTAATGAACCTTAGAAAACACACAAAAAAGGCTATATTGCCATTCATTTTACAAATACTGAGCTAGAATTTAGTGAGGTAGTAGCTGAAAGTACAACACACAAAAAGAGTCCCCAGACTTTAAATCCAACGATGCATTTGAGGACAGTGCAGTTTGTAACAAAATCAGTTCCCGACAGATAATTTGTGACAAACAGCAAACAGTCAGAAGTTATTTATATTGGCTAAATGTGCAACATTTATCCACAAAACTTTGATAGTCACAAAAGAGTCCACTTTTCTTTTTTGATTTTTTGAAGTTGTGATTAAACATAAACTATAAAAATTTCAACTGACTCTTAATTTACTGAATCTAAATGACACATATTACATCCTGTCTCTCCAACAATTATTTAACACACTTTACTGAGATGATCTAATCCTATTCTATATTGTGTTTTTTTTCTTTTACGTACCATAATTACAGACAGACACCTTTTTATTACGTGTTAAACATACAACAAAGCGACTAAACAACAATATGATCTTAGAAATTGGTCATGGAGAAAAAAATGTAAATAAGTTCCAATTTGAACAAATGTATTGCAGTATAAATGTCAATATCTTCAATGAATTGGATGGTGGACTAATATTGTTAACCATCTTATGACACACACAGTTTACAAAAATTGAAGGAAAAAAAACTAAATTACTTTATCATTGGATGTAGATCTACTTTTGGAGTGAACCCAAATCAAAATGGCCACCACAACTAATCCAACTTAGCAAACATGTCAAAACTCAGTCATTTTCATAGTTATTGAGCTAAAATGTGGTGTGGCACTTTTGAGAATGCTTGCAGACTTAACGTAAAAAAAATAATGACATATTTAAATACAATATAAACCTTCTCCTTAGACTCAATGCAGTTATTTCAATAGAAAATTATTCAAAAAAATCCATTTAAACGTCAATTGTGGCTGTTAATCCAGTCATAATTTGACCAGTGTTTGCAGCAAGAAATAAATGTTCTGAAGGGACAAATGATTACTTTCGTATTAAATTATGTGCTAATATTTTATTGGCTGCAAAAATAGATTCCATTAGGATGGAGTCGATGCGAAAAATAGGACGACCAAAAAAAGAAACAACTCTGACGTTAAACTAACAGCTTTTCTCTGAATAGATGGCAACACAAATCCATCTTTAAAACGGAATGAAATTTCTTCGCACCAATCAATAACATCTATATGTATATGAAGCAGGCCAGGGATATTCAGAGCTGAGTGCTGCAGAGTGGAGACAAAGTAATTCACCTCCAGCTCTATTGGCTTTCTGGGAGTAAATTTAGATCAGCAGTTCTCCGCTGGAACCGCGGAATCTGACATAGAGATTGTGTAATAAAGACTTAAATAGTGCTAAATCAAAGTAATCAAAGTAAAAATGGCCAGAACAATGAATCAAAGCACCATATATGCACACATGTATGTGCATTAAAGAGCCTGCACACCTAAAATCACACTGATTAGTGCCTTTTTTAGGTGTTCATTAGGGGTCAGCTGCCCAGGCTCTCCTAATTAGAGCCTAATGAAAGATAAAAGAACAAATTATGAGGCATGGCGAGAGAAGAAAAGATGAGCTACAAAAAGAGACAGACTGTTATTAAGTTCAAATGTCTTTCTCTATATGTGGGCTTGTTTTATCTTCAGTTCTGCTACATTTTTTTCACTTTTCTCTTTTTTCTCTCTGTGCAGTTAGCACAATAGACTTCGAAAACTTCCTTTTTTTCATTAAAATGAAGAAAAACGTTAAAGAAGAAATCAAACAGCTGTAAGACATGAATTCCCTCTCTGTTTATTATCCTCCACAGTTGGTTTACGTGAAATTCTTTGAGGATTGTGGAGTCATCAGCCGGTTCTGATGTTATCAGTCCATTAAATGTACGTTATTAGTGGTTATCAGTCCCATAGAATGGCTTCAGACTGTTCCGACAGTGCCCCCTAGTGGGTTACCAGTGCC